>BMAO01014849.1:0-21071 GCA_019973975.1 Trichonephila clavata | reverse complement strand
TTTAAATACCCACTTCTCAGATTCTAAAACTAGATTTAAGGAGGTTTTAACTATGGTAATACACAGTGATAATCAATTCATGTGGTGCCATTGAAGTAATGGATGTCATATTACAAGAGGAACTAATCAGAGTAAGCATTAATGAAGAACTTTGGTAGTTAAAAAAACGCAAATCACAGTTCTGGCTTTATTATAAATAGATATATTTTTTACTTATCGTGTATTACGGAATAACTACGAAAGAGTTTAATTGTTTTACCATCCTTATACCTAGTGGAAAGGGGGGGGGTTCAGCGTAATTGCCAATTTCTTAACTAATGTGCACCACTGGACATTACGGACCGAGGAGATTTAAAATCAAACCTTACTAAATTGATGCCCAAATGTCAAAATTTTTTTTTATTAAAGCATCAGATACATCCTTCCCATTTTTCGAAGTTATTTTTGTAACAGATACTAAATTTTAATTTTAGTTTTAATTAATAAATGTTTAAAATTAATATGTGTTTCTTTCAATTTTTCACATTACACTTCATTACATTCAAAATTTTAATCTTTTTTAAGTAGATAACACTATAATAACTGTCAAAAATACATTTGGAGTTGATGGATTCGTAAAAATCCAATATTAGATAAGCAGGGTCAACCCCAAACCGGTGAGCATAAGTGTTCTATGAGACAAGTTTGGGGTACCTCTGATCTAGAGTAATCTCTATAAATAGAAGATAAGAAAGAGGAAGAGAGAGATATAACTAGCAAGGGATAAGAGTCGAAGTTAGAGGAAGATTGCTAGAGTGTTCTAGAACGTGTCCTTCTTGTTTATATCAAAACCAGCAAACTCCATGTTATAAAGAAATGATAACTTAAGAACCCCTTGAGTTGAAATATCTTGTACTATTTTTTAATGAAGGCTAGCCTCTGAAAAATCTTTTCGGGGGCTTATTCGTGATTCTAAAAAGGAATTTTCACCTAATTTTTTCTGCAGAAAAATATGGATATAAAATTGGTAAAAAGTATTATAAAATAATTACACTTGGTGTAAATGTATAAGAAATATATATTTATAGTTTACTACACTCATAATTGTTTGAATAGACCATAAATGTCTAAGATCTGATGCTATAAAGTCCACTTTTATTTTAATGTTTATATTATTGAAGCGAGAGTAGATATATATATAATTCGTAAATTTTTCAAACTGTAGAATTTTACATCATATTTTTGTTTACAGCTTTCAAAAGATAAATTGCAATTAAAATTTCGAAAGTCAAGTGTGAAATGTTTTCTATATAAAGGAATTCATTATAACTCAAATTTAGTAAATTCATCTGATCAAAGAAAATTTTCATGCGACATTTTAACACTATAAAGATTAGTATTATCTACATACTGAAAAGAGATGTTTTACGTTTTGCTGAGATGGATATAGCTTCATAAAATCTTTTTACACTCGGTATGCACAACTGGCTGTGATATCCAGTATCTTTTGAAACCCGTTTATTAGCGAACTAAAAAAATTTCACCTGAATGATAAAATAGATCAAATTAACCAATGTATGCAAATCGTTTTTACCTCTTCGTAATCTTGTCTGCAGAAAAAAAGGAACAATTTCTGATTTCCTTGAATGAAAGCAAACGTGAATGCATGTGGAAAGAAAACAACAAAACGACCTTAAAATATTCTTAAATAAGGTTACTTGTGCCAAAAGAAATGAAGAAAATACAAAACTAAAGCATTAAAAAAACTTTCCATTGCTGAACAGATCTATCTTAATAATCACAACAGTCATGGCACACACACACAAAAAAATTATTTTACATCAGTGAAGTGTCTGGGTACTTGAAGAAGAGAGAGAGAGAACATTCGTTTCCTGACAATTACTAAGAAAAAAAACTATTGGCCAGTAATATTCTATATCTAGGTCAATTTTTATTTCTAAGATGCGTTATATTTATTTATTTTTGTAACAGAGAGTATCTTGCTTGCTCGCCAACTTTTTTAAATTATCATTTTTAAGATTATTAATACCGAAAAAAGTTGCTAGTGACAATGGTATGAAGTGCAGATTAGGCATTTTTATCTTTAATAGCATAATTTTTTAAAAAGCAGTCGTGCTTCCTTACTAGATTTCATAGATGGTCAGATTTGTGTTTTTTAAATGCTTAGATCAAATTACGATATCTTAAAATAGCCGTTGGTAACTCGCAGAAAAAAATCCAGTATTCTTTAACGGATCTTATCCATATATATATATATATATATATATATATATATATATGAATTAAATCTTTTTACTTAAAATACATATAAGTAAACATATTGTGTAATAGACAAATTGTAGTTAAAAGATAATAAAAATATTCAAAATAAATGTAAACTTAATTATCTCTAATGTAGAGTAAAATATGATGTACTGCAATATTAAATATGCTAAATATTAAAAATAATGTGATAAATAGACACGAGGAATGATAAGAGGTAACTTTTTATTTTTTCGGTAGAATAGTGGCATATTGTAGTTCATTCATACATTTTTTATTTTATTGTTGAGTATTGTAATTTGATTAATTCCGAGAAACTATTAGTATATCATGGTGAATTAATGAAAATTTTAATAAATGATTTCCACTGTAGCTATATTTGTTGCGAACCTGTTGTTTCTGGTGAATTTGGATGCACAGATTCAACAGACATTTTAATAAAATCAACACCTTTATTTTGACAATCAGTTTACTATCAAACCTTAGCTCAAGCGAAGGAAACAATAAAAAATTACTAGCCTAAATATCTACAACAATTAATTAATCACTTACCTATGACAGTTAATTCCGCACATTGAGGATCTTTCTTGTCATGATATCTCCTTACTGAAACTTCGATGGTTTCAATTATTATAACTTCAATATCAGCCTGACGACGATCGATTACCTCTCTCTCTTCGCTTGACTTTAAATAGCAACTTACTTTTGCGTAAATCACTGGTCTTCAACAAAAAGCGATTTTATTACCATACAACAGTTAAAAAGAATTTCCCTAGATCATTAGTCAGTTACCAGTGGCGCACACAGGAATTTTTCAAGGGGGGGGGAGGAACACAGTAGTTCACCATTCTGGTATCATGCTCAAATACGCCAACCCAACGTATTCTTTTGATTTTGGGGTACAAAAAAACTGGAAGAAATTAATTATTGAATAGATAATAAGCATTAATTACTAAAATTAATTATTAATTACAAATACTTAATGAAATTTTACATACTATATACTTAGGATTATAGCCAATCGAAAAAAATCAATGTCTATGAAGGGATCTGCCCCTTCCTTGTGTGCGCAACTGCCCGCTATATGTTATAAAGCGTAAATACAAAACAATTAATTCAATCTTTCATTCAAGTCATTTATTTACTTAACATATTAATAAGCAATAATTAAACAGTAAAGCTTAATGAACCCTAAATCCGTTTTCCAAAGTTTGTTGTGAAATTGTGAGGTGGTTCATTCTTGCTTGTATTGTACAGATTCACATGATGATTTTATTATGCCTTTTCAATTGATATTCTTCTGGTGAGCCAAGGTTAATTCTCTAAAATTTATGCAGACAGATAACAACTGAAATGAAATGTATCCGCTAGTTTTCCGATATACGCTTAATCGAGAAAAAAAGCGACAGACTAAATAGAAAAAAAGATTAATGGAGTTGAAGCTACGCGGTGTAGGAGATATTGCCTTTCTGATTATTTGTCGCTGACGTTAAATCGATTCTAGATATAATTTAGACTGTGTTGTTGTTTCAACTTGCATTTTAATTCGCGTATTAAGAATTTATATATTCTATTCACTTCAAGTAGATGCTCGCATAAGTTATTCTCTTCAAGCTAATAGCTGTAAATACGTTCACTGAATAAAAGAGTGATTAAATTCTTGATCTCCGTTCGAGCATTGACATATTAACACGACATTCATTGAGTGATTCTACAGGGGCTTTACAAAGCAATAAACAGAAGCTGCGCAGAAAGTCTATATAAATTTTACAGACATTTTTCTGGAAGCTTAACAAAAGGATTCTAGATAATCATATAGGATTAACATGCTTTTTAATCCATAAAAATGTGGCAGAGGTAGCCGAGTGATTATGGTCACAAACTCTTCGCAGTGTGTTCTGATGCCACTGAAGACCCATTGTGTATGGAGAGTTAACATTTACCCTTTGTCAAGTTATTTTGATGATTTGGGAACATAAATGTGTCACCTTTTTGATTACAAAAACAATATGTTTAGTACAAAATTAAATTATTTTCCCTGAGGATTGGTATTTTTACCATTGGTAGACCTAGTATATTTCCCACGATCTGGTATCACTTTTTAGTGCGGCACCACAATAGAGCCAATTGTCGCAAGTAGTTTTGACACCCAGTTCCCTCTCCAGAGGGAAGCACTGGAACTCTGACGAGGTGAACTTGCTCTAAGAATTTAATTTTACCTAGAGCACCCAAGCCAGACAGGCACTCAAGGAGCTTTTACATGCCGCATAATCATACACCATGGACGTTTTCGATTTTCTGCACCATGAAAATCCTCCGACATGGGCCGCGGTTGAACCCACAACCTCAGGTGCAGAAGGCCAACGACAAACTAAAACGTCACCCAGCCGGCACAAATAAAAAAATATACTTAATATTTAAAAATAGTATTTTGAACTCCATACATAAAATTTTAAGGTTTGTAGCAACCGCATGTTTGCTTCAGGTAGCTGCTCTTCAGTGTGACAGGGGTAAATTCGTTTCTAGTGGAGCATTATTTTTTATAAAAAATAAACAATAATAAATATTTATTAATAGTTCAATAATTCAATTTTGTGTGGTATAACTGGAACACTTTTCGAAGCTCAAACCAAATTGGCAATTATTACACCAGAATCGTGTTTCCTTCCAATCTTGTAACCATTTGCATCCTTTTTTGAACAACAGTGTCTTATAGGCTCACGATTTGCTGGAGCAGGAGGAATATGGGATAAAGAAAATGTCGTTCACTAAGACGGCATGGTTATCTATAATAGGTGGTCTGTCAAGATTCCTTAGTCGAGAAGCTACATTATCATATTTATATAAAAAAAACTCTTTACAGCTTGGATTCGAAATTCTAAAAATGTAATACGATTCACAATAACATTGTTTACAGCAAAAATAAGTTCCAGAGTACCTTATCTATAGTAAAAATGTAAAAATTTACTTTTATATTTTTTCTAGCGTTTTCGGATTATCGGATGAAAACATATTTCCTCACAGTAATCTGTACAACCAATAGTTATTATAGAATATAGTGGAAAACAATCTTGAGCTTGAGTATATTTTCAGTTTTTTTTTTTTTTGTATATATATAAATATTTTTTTTTTGAGGTTGATTATTGAAGTATCATGAATACTGCTCATCAAACACAATTTATCGAATTGAGCCTAAATTCACTTTTCCCGATACACATTTGGGTTTGACAAAGAGGTAAAGCAAAAATAAATTTCTTCTGATAAGTATTCGAATATAACAATAAGATGCACTTACAAAAGGAATTACCCCGAGTAATTTTTGGGCTTGACATTTTGGTGCATTAGTGCCATGCCGAGATAATCTCGGCCATGACAGTTAGAAGATTTAAATGGCATGATATGGAAGTTTGAAAAGTACCGTACCATCTCAGATATAGTTCTTGTCACTTGACCGTGGCTCAAAATTGCGAGGTGTGTCACCAATAGCCCTCATGGTGCTTCAAACTGTGACATTAATAAAGAATCAGTTAACTAAGTATTCATAATGAAGCGATACATTTACAAAAATCGAGATAATTCACTAATAATAAGCTGAACCCCATTAAAAATTAACTACGGCTAATTAGTATATACGAAATTTAGGCGAATTTGTGAAAAGAACTTTTAAGAAACGTTTTTAAAAACTGTGGGCGCTACAAATTTTTATATAAACGAATAATAAAAAAAAATTAAGTCATTCCTACTTTGAATGGATGAATAGAAAGTATTATTTATGTATATATGTACATAGAGAGCGAACTAATAGCAGGACTTGAAAAAAAAGAGTAGGATTTGTCTGTATTGTTGCAACAATGCACACCCGGTTTGACTAGTTTGGCTGAAAAACTGGTTTTCGACGCCAACTTTTATCAATGTTTTAACAGTTACATTGTTACAACAATGGAGATAAATCTAAGTTAGCGTCAAAAAACCAGCAATTAATTTACTTAATTAACCGGTAATTAATGAATTAATATTTGAGAGAAATTATATTAACATCAAGTGTCATCCACTGCAAGTTTAAAAAGATTTATTTGAACCTGATTGGATGAATAGGAAGAACTTTATTAACGATTGAAAATTTGAACAAGATAAATATATAAATATAGAGAGAGTGTGAGCTAAGAGTAGGAATTGAAAAAATATTTGCGTAATAACTAGCAATAATTAAATTTTGTAAAAAAAGGTAAACCCACATCAATTTTATAATATAATTTTTGCTCTTTTGCGTGAGCATGTCATTTAGCACTGATTCATTTCGATGCGTAACTTATATGTCTAGTCTGTAAATGGTTTTAAAGTATTAGTAAGTAATGCCCTAAATAATCTGTCAATATGTTCTTACTAGTCTGAAGAGTAAAATCTTTCTTAAGTAGTCTTAATCAATATTTCCTAAAATAAACTTTTAATATAAGTATGCTGAAATGTAAGAGACTGGGAAGTCGCGGATTATAGGATCTTATATAGGATCTTATTTGTACTTTTTGTGTATATATATCTAATAATTCTTATATGAATCTGTACATTACTAAGACGTGTTCTATATAAGCACGTCAAAAACCAGCAATTAATTTACTTAATTAACCGGTAATTAATGAATTAATATTTGAGAGAAATTATATTAACATCAAGTGTCATCCACTGCAAGTTTAAAAAATTTATTTGAACCTGATTGGATGAATAGGAAGAACTTTATTAACGATTGAAAATTTGAACAAGATAAATATTAAATATAGAGAGAGTGTGAGCTAAGAGTAGGAATTGAAAAAATATTTGCGTAATAACTAGCAATAATTAAATTTTGTAAAAAAAGGTAAACCCACATCAATTTTATAATATAATTTTTGCTCTTTTGCGTGAGCATGTCATTTAGCACTGATTCATTTCGATGCGTAACTTATATGTCTAGTCTGTAAATGGTTTTAAAGTATTGTAAGTATGCCCTAAATAATCTGTCAATATGTTCTTACTAGTCTGAAGAGTAAAATCTTTCTTAAGTAGTCTTAATCAATATTTCCTAAAATAAACTTTTTAATATAAGTATGCTGAAATGTAAGAGACTGGGAAGTCGCGGATTATAGATCTTATTTGTACTTTTTGTGTATATATATCTAATAATTCTTATATGAATCTGTACATTACTAAGACGTGTTCTATATAAGCAAAGTACACTTCCACACCAATGTAAGAATCCTAATTCCTTTCTATAAATAACAATATACATAATCTATCGATTCTGAATATTTTTCATTTATAATTTGTCTTTAATATTTTTAACTACATACTTTTTTAATAAAAGAAAAACGACTTTCGAAATTTGAAGTCTGTAGGTCTATATAATTCCGGAGAACTCGTGATGAGTGAATGAGTGAATCAGAGTGAGTCGCCTTTCTCCTGTGTATACAGTATATAGACAGATTCATATTCACTTAGTTCGAGAAAACTGGAACAGCAAGGTTAAGGGCAGTTAAAAGGGGCAGCTGCAATGTATTATGGTTTCCCATTTTAAACAGAAAAATTAAGAATACTCATCTTATTTTATAGAAAATTCCAAGAGTTTCAGCTTCTGTACTCTATCTATATATATAAATACACACACATCGTATATTACAATTGTCTGTATAGGAAATGAAGTAGGAATGACTTTTTACAAGAAATGAAGTATGTTAGTTTAATTATCGTATAAGAAATTAAGTAGAAGTTACTATATAGATAGCAATTATTGCCTGTAAAATTCCTACTGTTCAACCTTGAGAACATTTTCCTAACATAAACTATATATAACAAAGAGTAAGTGACAGTTATAATAACGTCGTACTTAAAACTGCACGAGCGTTATTGGCACGGACCTCGTAATTTTGAACCATGGTCAAGTGACGATGACACCTGACCTGATGACCCCTTTTGCAAATTTCCACACCAAAAAGGAGGATTTTGAACTTAGACAGATTTAACGAGCAGCGGCCCCCTCTACATTGTCGGTCTTCAGTGGCACTAGGCTCGAACTCATGACACACCATTGACGAGTATGTGAACTTGACCACTAGCAGGCCAATCCTAGCAGGTGTGCAGCGCGTGTACTGCACGCAGCGGCCAAAACAAGGGGCCAGCTGCATTTTATTCTATCAATCAACAAATTTTTTTCGAATTTCTCAAAATAAAACTTATTGTGTAAGTTCAATAAATACCCTGAGTTTTAAAAAGTTATTTAATGATCAAAATAATTCCCGATTTCCTGAATGCATAGCATAATTTAAGAAAAATAGAATGTTAGTGCACTGTGCGTTGGTCCACACACATAATGTCTACTCTTTAAGATCAGCGTTTCTCAAACTGGGGGCGCCCCCTAAGGGGGTGGGATAACCTACAAGGGGGGTGCGAGCATATCGAAAATAAAAGTTGCAAAAAAATTAATTTACTAGAATGAAGTAAAACAAAATATCTTCTGACATAATAAAAAATACACATTTACACTGATATAATTTATATATATCATCTGGCAGTATTACGTCATCTCCACTTCAAGCTGTCTTTGAATTAAAAAAACATTTGTTTGATTTGCTGTAATCCACGAGATGAGAGGTTTTTATTTATTTATTTTTATTTTTAAGCCTAAAATACAACTCTTTCAGAGAAAAAACGAAATCCAGACCCAGAGAAAAATTATAGGAAGATAAAAAAAATTCATCACTGTCATTTAGGAATGTATTTCTTTTTTCCCTTTATGCTATGTGAGAGATGATATTTCGAAAGCACAGATGATTGAAGGATTATTTCGTCAAGGTTTATTTTTATGATAAGCATAATGAAAAACATATAAAGCGTAATGAAAAACGTTTTTAACAGTAATTTTTTTAGAACTACCATCCAAATTTTTATATTGAATGCACTTTTAACCCTGTTCGAGCGCGGCGCAAAGCAACCCCAGGCATACGAAATCGTTATTGTTTATTTTTTTACCAATGACCATGTCAGTATCCTCCTATATGACAGTCTTCAGAGGAACTGAAATGTATTTGTCACAAAGTTTCCTCTTTTTTAGACTGGCAAACGTTTCTTCACAATCATAAGGTTCTTGTTTTGACCGAGTTCTCCGCGCGATCACTTTTGTTCCGAAATATTTGCTATGAACATGATGCATTTTTCCCCTGTGATAAATGTAAATGAGCAGAATATAAAAAAAGAAATGGGTATCTATGATCTCTGCTGAAGGAAGTTGAAATGAATCAAGCAAGGGAAAAACCTGTTGAAATAATGCATATTAATCATGATAGCGAAAGTAAGTTTTGAAAAAAGTGATGAACATGAAACGAAAGGAAATTTTTCAAATGCTTTCTATAGAACTTCATCAAATAAAATATGAAGCCATAAGTGTACCCCATGTCAAACTTTACCTTGTCAAAAAGACACAAGCAAGAAAAAGTTAAGCATGCTATTTGTCGATCCTCAAAAGACATTAAAACTACCGTAACTTGAACAAAATATGACAGTTTTGCCTGCAAATAACATTCCTGTTATGTTAGAGAAAAGTGTATGATTTGCGTCCTTTATTAAGGTCTCTCAAACTTAAAATATTTTAGTTCAGTTTAATTGGATTTTTTCTCAAGTTATCAAAGAAAATTAAAAAGTCCTTGAAAGTAGGTAAGTATACTTTCTCTTAGTTAAATTATTCACTAGAGAATTGTGATTTTTATCGTGTATAATAAAAATAATTATAAAAAATTATTGGGATGAGACTCAGTCACCCCGTGCGACCATTAACATTAGTATCGAGTGCACGTCTGCTACCGGATTAAAACATTTTGAAGTCTTCTAGCTTTAAATATTAAAAAATAACACAAGTATTCTTCATCGGAATTTTACTTTCTTTTTCATTATTTAACATAAATTGTAAATGCTAATTCTGTGAGGCTTAAAATTATAGCTGATTTTGCTAAAGAATTGCAGTCCATAGACCACAACTCTGGCAAAATTGTCTCCAAACATGGTTTCTACGATCTCAATTGCTACTGGCATAATAAGCTCTCTTCGCCCATAGTGTGAGGCTTTTTATATCTGGCTATTTTGTATGCTACTTTGTAAGGTGTAAATAAAGCTTTTTCATTCACAGACAACGTTATTTTTTGAAAATGTTTTTTGTTTTTTATTTTATTTTAATTTTAATTCAAAGAACTCTCAAGGCTTGTTAATGTACTCAAGCGTTTCCAAAAGTCTTTTAAGTTTATTAGGTTTCATACTGTCTGCTACCAATATATTTTTGAACAAATAACTCACAGGGGCTTTTCTTCTCCGTTTACTTTAGTAGTGGTAAATCGAGCATTTAAATATTCTTGAGAATACTTACTTGATTTAATTTTCGGAACTATGCTCGTCTGTGCACTTGCTGATGCTTTATTATCGTCGAATGTTTGTTTACGACTTAAAAATTTATTCCATGTGTTTTTGTTAAGGGGTCTAAGGACTCTTAAATTGAAATTTTTTCAATTTTTTGAAAAAAATATATGTTAAAGCCTCAACATTTCTGAGCATTTTGATGCCAAATTGTTGTTGATACTGTAAAAAGTTCCGAAGTTATTGAGAAATAACTAGAGAAATTTAAACAACATCCCTATCTCTTTCGTATCTCTTTAACTTCATTTTTCTCAAAACAACAAATTTTAGCTTGCGCGCAGAAATTCTCAGAAACTATTCATGAGATAGATTTGAAATTTTATACACGTGTTCAAAATATGGCTCTTCATAACTTATACTTCATTTTCAAAAAAAAAATTAATAAATTTTTTTTATTTGAATTTAAATTTATTTTTTTTCTTAAAATTTAAAAATTTTCGTTGTAATTGTATTTAAAAAAATATATTTTTTCTCTAAATTTTTTTAAAGTTTGTATAACTTTGAAAGTGAACATTTTTATACCAAGTAAAGTTAATTTTGTAAATTTTGATCAATTTTGTACTTCAGACTTTTGCGCGCTGTAAAATACTAATTTTCAAATTTTTGAAAAATTGACCAATTTTTATTTCCTTATAAATTTTAAAAAAATTTCTCAAATTCTCCGGAAATTTGAGAACGAATGTAAATATATGTGATTATCATGCGATAAAAATTTCAAATGATTGTTTTGCTTTATTGCTAAGTTACATTGGTTTCAAGAAGGATATTTTTTTCGAGTGCACAGATATATGTTAAGGGTCCTAAGACCCCTTAATCTACTGTCGTAAATACTTAATACTGTGAATTACAACTAAAGCGTAAATTATAAAATGTACATTCAAGACAGATTCGGTAGCTATATTAATAAGTATCGACTCGACCAAGACTAACTGGAATTCTACGAGGTGCACAATTTTTACATGTTTTGCCCAGATGTCCGATAAGTTGCCCAAACTTACGCAGACGTTCGCGAGAATGCTAGATGTGCTGGATATGATAGAGAACAACATAGACCATAGACTATTTTTCTAATGATATTTCTACTTTTAGAAATGGATGATGGAGGATATATATCTTTAATTAAATATCATTTTGCAATCTGCTCCAATTTAAAAATTAGCGAAAGGAAAAAAAATAACATAATAATCATCCTATTACTTAAAAGTAATTTGCTTAAAATATATATTATTTAAAAGTAACATATATAAAATTTAATACTTATCTTGTTAATTTGTACGGTATATAATTAAGTTAATATTGTAGCTTTAGCACCAAATGCATTATTATCGAATTCAATACATTATTATTGTATAAGAGTGGTGCAATAAAAATTATGATTGAATATTGAGTCGCCAATAGCGAAAGTTTGAGAAGCACTGCTTTAGACACATTCTTTATTTGATAGGAAAATTCGCGACAGATACCGCAATGACGGCAGTGATGTTGCATTGTGGATCGATATTTAACAAAAGTATCTCAAAAATTTTTTTGTAAAAGTTGCTTTCAAAAATTTCCAATATGGTTAATATTACCTATGACATAGGAGTGCTTAAATTCACTATGCATTTGAGGAAATTAAACATTTTCAATTTAATAATAACCTTATAATTTAGAAAAACAAAATAGAGGAAGGAAGTGAGAGATAGATTTGTGCGTCGTTGTGTATTTTTATTAATGTTTTACTTTTTACTCTTACAGGGGTAGATTATTGATCATGAGTTATGAGTTAAGTATCAGTTAAAATATGTGGAAAATTCTCTAGAGTGGCGGCACATTAGATGCTTGTGTGAGAGGGGTTAGACATTCCAGGATCAGTCCTGACCACTAGGCTACCACGGCCACCTGCGTCTGACTCCGATAACTAGTTTAGGACGGGGGAAGTCCAGTAGAATCTTTTTTTAGATACTGTTATCAAACCTTATTTTGTCTGTTTCAAAGCATTGATAACATATTTTCTATTATTTTCTTGGGAAAAACCAGATCGTCATTTTGATGATGTTGCTAGCAGGCACAAAAATATATTATCATTATTATTCTAAGGCACCACTGTAACCACGTTACTTTGTGTTTTTCTAACTTAAAATGGAGACTGTGTGTGTGTGTCTGTTTCGATAACAGAGTAAAGACATACGTAGCTATCAGAGAGGGTTTTCGTGCAAAATAAATGACACAATGACTATCTTTAGATAAAATTTAGGAAAAATTTTAATAGGCCTGAACTTAAGTAAAAAACTCGCGGAAGATTAATAATTGGATTACTTTACACATTCAGTATAAGTAAAACAAGAAATTTTGGTTCTTTCTAGAATGAAAGGTGAAAGAATTCGTGTACTGGTCTTAATGACTTACAATCATTTTAATTATAGACAGTTACATTGTGTTTACTAAGTTACCAAAAACGGGGGGAAATTAATTTGTACAAGTTATTGAGCCCTTTTACCTAATCCTTTTTCTACAACTGTGTAAAGTCACAAAATTGGCAAGAACACAATACAAAGTGAATGTAGTTTTTTCAGTAACAGTCGACTTTTTTAGCACAATATATTTGCATTATTCAAGAAAATAATATCTGAAATTCTATTGTCATAGGCTAACAAAGTGTTCTTTGCCTGGAGTACTTGTGACTGCTGAGGGGGTCTGCGGTAAATTAAAAAACAGATTTCTATTATTAAAATAGTTAAACAAATTGGTAATGATTTTTTACGTGTTAAAAATTTCAAAGAGAAAATTAAAACTTTTAGAGAAAAATAATTTAAATAGGTACATAAAATACAGGAAATGACAAGCGTTGAACGGTGGAAGTCAGCCGTTTGCGGTCACCTATGTACACTCATGTCCATAAATTAAGGATAATGAAGTTCAGGCAAAGAAAGAGACAGAAGCAAAACAAATTTGACTTATTTGTAAAGTCTATTTATTAAACAAAAGGCAAAGAGCAAAAAAGATGCTATATGTTTGACATAATTAATAAAAATTGCGATTTTTACTCCCTGGAGCAAATTTTAAAAAAGAACCTATTCACAAAAAACAGTATAAAATGGTTAGCATGATGGTTAATACGCAGTATGTCTCCCGGACGATGCAAAACAGGCCTTACAACGCCTACGCATGCTGAGTTTCAAATTATCAATCTGATCTTGGGGAATATTACACCACTCATCAAGCAATGCCTTCCGAAGTTCCGGTAGACAGGTGGGAGGGGGTTGACGGCCTGCAATTCGTCAGCCAAGCATATCCCACACATGCTCTATTGGATTCAAGTCCGGTGAGTATGCTGGCCAATCCATACGGGTGATATCCTCCGAATGAAGGCATTCGTCTACAATGTTTGCATGGTGAGGACGGGCGTTGTCATCCATAAACAGAAATTCAGCACCCATGGCGCCCCGAAACAAACGTACATGTTGTTCCAGAATGACATCCCGATAGATGTGGCCTGTCATCATTACACTCTGAACATGCAGCTCAGTTCTGGAACCAAGAATAATTCCTCCCCAAATGAGCCATCCTGCACCACCGTAACGGTGTCGTTTAATGGTGTTCTCTTAGTGGTAAAGGGTACCTGGCGCTCTCCATATGAAAGTCTGGCGAGAATCAGACTGAAAACTAAACCTGGACTCGTCGGAAAACATCGCACAAGACCACTGTTGTGGTGTCTACAATGCATGCTCTCTACTCCAGGTTAATCGCAGGCGACAGTGAGTTGTGGTAAGGGGAACACATCTGACAGGCCTACGAGCATATAGACCAATGTGCCCTAATCGTCTGTACACGGTCTGCCTTGAAACTGTCGTACCGGTAGCTGAAGAGAGCTGACGAGATAGGTCTGATGCTGTGCTCCGTCTGTTTCTTTTGGCAGTAACTGCCAAATTCCGGTCCTCATTCGGCGTTGGAACTCGGGGTGACCTGTGCTGTAGCATCTACTCACATTACCATCCTCTTGGATTCGTTTCCAAAGCCTGGAGATGACACTCTGGACGATTCCAAGTTCCTCGGATACTTCCCGCTGGGTACGTCCACATTCCAGTCGTCCGATAATTCTACCACGTAAAAAATCATCCAAATGCTTCCTTTGTGCCATAACTATGCGGTTATTGCACTGAAAGGCTTTTAAAGCGCTTGTGAACAATTTTACTTCTTTGCCACAATTCCTTATATACCCTTCTCGTACACTCTCGTCATTGTGACGTACTATCCGCGCCATCTGGTGGTTTCCTATAATTTGCATATTCTTCTTCAAGATGTGTGTGATAATTCTAAAGGTGAAATTTTTATTTTAGAGTTCAATTTCTGTGCGATTCTGAATTATCCTTAATGTATGGACAAGAGTGTAAATTTAAATATGAACAGAACCTCGTCCTGACATGTAATTGCTTGTCTAAAATATGGCAATATGAAAGAGTCTTACATATTATCAACAGTTTAGTTTTGTTTTGTGCATGATCCCTACGTATGAAGTGAATGTAATAAATTTTCCTTTGGATACTTGATATCTGTAGTTGTTTCTTTCGGCAAAGTTGGATATCAATCTATTGACATCAGCGCACTCGCCAGAAAAAAATACTGCATGGAAAGCAAAAATTAAAAAAATATAAATGAAACATGACAATATTAAAAACTTTAAAAAATAGCATAAATTACACAATTACACTACGAGATTTGAAAACACAATCTCGCTATCAAGACATGAGTCTCCTGATCATAAAAGACAACAAAGATCCGAAGATAGATAATCTCACATGTCATCCTATCAATTTCATATACATTTCATGGAAACAAAGATGTTTTTATATTTTAAAAAGCAAAAATGTTACATATAATTTGAATAAATACATTATCATTTATCATAATGTTTTATTTATATTTTGTTTTTACACCAATTTTTACCAATCAGGACATCTAAGACAAATTTACAATTTTCTATTATACGAGGGGTGATAAAAAAAGGTTCAAGTCAAATAAAGAAGTATTTATTAACAATAGACAGAAAATACAAGAGGAAATTAAGAGGCATACGTGCCTATCACATTTCGACATAATCACCAAGTCTATTTAGGCATCTATCAGAACGCAGAACCAACGTGCTTAACCCGTCTTAGTAGAAATCAGGTCCCTGTTCACATTGAGCCAGGTCTCGGCGGGTGTTTACACAGCACTGTCTTGGAAAATCGCAGCACATCAGAAACAATATGCTGAACGCTCATTCCCAGCTCTGACGAGATTTCACGCAGTTACCCGTCAATCATTTTGAATAAGTTCTCCAATTCGTGCCGTGTTGATTTTTGTCATTGAAGAACTTTGCTGGCCCCTCTCTGCCATATTGCGGTTTTCGACATCTTGTCTGCCTGATTGAAAAGAGTGACACCATTTCACTACATTTTGTCTGTGTGTGTGTGCTCATTCTTTGCCCATAAAAACCGAATCACGGCTCGCACTTCCAAACGAGACCAATTTCCTAAGCGTCTTGCCATTTCAATCGTCCTGAACCGTCTGGGAACTTTTACTACCTACCCGCAAATCACTTGTATGACAAATATAGCGCTTTTTGTCTCCACTCTGGGGAAACAAAATTTCTCAACAATATGTAGTTTTCAAATGCTGCGGCCTGTTACCTTTTTTTCTGATCATCCCCCGTACATTGAATTAGTTATTTCACTGGGGAAGAGAGGGGTCATGAGAAGTTTTTGGTATAAAAAGGAAGGAATATGGGAATAGTAAGTTTGGGAACCATTTTGGTCTGTATTGTACTGTCATACTAGGCAACGAAAACTTAATTTATCCTGCCAGAAATCTAATATTTACTGAAATGTTTCGTCAATTTTGATATATATGTTACCGTTAAAGTGTGAATTCCCTTTTTTTCATAGAATAACTAGCTATTGCATAAAATAACTAGACAAGTCTGTTAAAGTACGTAAAATTATTGAATCCTACGATTTAACTAGGTATTCCATTGAATAACGATTACTTGATCGTTAAAGTATGATGTACGGCTTTGGAAAATATCGGGGAAGAATTTTTCTGATTAGGAACAAGAGAAGCCGCATAAAGCAGTTGTACTCTAGATCTCAATTCAGTATATTGTGAGCGAGAGTTAATTCCCATTGAAGAAGTTCCGAATATTCACACAACACTTCGATCTGTTGCAACAGCTCTAAGTCGCGGCACTAGACAAGGATTTCAGAAGTGATCGTGTAAAATAATGTCCAATTATAAAAAGTGTGCTTGTGTTTCAAAAAATAATATACAATGCAATTTTGAAAGTGTCATCACAACAATCCTTGCTCTAATGAATAATGAAATGCAAAACAAAGGTATTTCATAAAATTTAAATTAATATTCTCATACATTTTTCTTTGAAAAAGTTTACACAGTCTTTATGAAGCAACATTTTTTTCTTCCTAGTATGTATTTTTCTGATAACATTTAAATATATAACTATTTATGCAACATTTTTTTCCCTTTCTGTTCAAATAATGTTAGCAATATGAGCAATGATAAATTATATTACCTTATTTTCCATATTATTTATCAATTATTCATTTGTAATAGAGATAAAATGCATTTTTCGAGAGATTTTAGCTATGTATGATCAATTAATTTATAAAATAACTTTGAAATCGTTTATTTTCACTTAAATGGTCTAGCTATTTTATAGAATAACTAGGTAAAGTATGAAATTTTTCATCTATAATATACTTTAACTGACTTGTCTAGTTATTTGATGAAATACCTAGTTATTCTATGAAATAACTGAATTATGAACTTGAACGGTAACATATGTAATACGTAATATATACTTACGAACCACTGTATATGATTCTAGTATAAGTGGCCACTATTCTATAAAGCAATATATGTATGAACATTAAATTATATATTCTAGGAAGAAAGGTTTCCTTTTCCAAACTAGAATTATGAACTGTTTGGAACTATTTACGGCGAATAATGATTGTAGATTATAACTGTTTATGAGAATTCCTATTGTTTGTATAAATAGTTTTGAAAGAATTATTATGAACTAACTAACTGATATAAAAGTATTGAGTCATACTTTTATAGTTAATATAATAATCGAAAATTAGCACACATTTTTATAGTTAGCTAAACTAATTAGTTCCTCAGTAGTTGTTAGCTTGAGTTTTTCCCGTGTTTGGCTTTATACTTTTACACAATGAATTTAATAAGAATCCAAATAAAAAATAAATAAATAAAATATTTTGATATAAAAAAATCTTTTCCTAGAATTACTTACTTAAATAAATTCACAAAAAATAGATTGCTGCAAGTAATATTTGTTCATTAAAACAATTATTTAGTTCAAATTATAGTAAAAAAGAAAACTATTTGCTATGCTATTTCTGCATTGGTTAATATCTTATTATATATAACCCCAAACCTGAATTATATATGTCCAGATTTTTCAAATGATTAAAATTTCATGATTGTTGATTTAATTTTTTGAGTAGACTGGGTATGAGTGTATATTAATGTTTCCGTATAAAACAGTACGAGGGGTATTGGCGACGGACCTCGTAATTTTGAACCAAGGCTAAGTAAAGAGAATGACATCGGAGCTGATACCTCTCTTTTCTAACTTTCACACCACACTAACGGGAGGCTTTGAGCCACGGCAGATTTAACGGACATCAGCCCCTTTACATGGTGTGGCTTCAGTAGCACGAAAGCTCGCACTCATGCTGCGTTGACCACAAGTCAGTGACCGTGACCCCTCTGCAACCATGGCAGCATTTTGATTGAACATGTTTACCGTAAAATCCGGCGTATAAGGCGCAACTACACTTTCAAGCTGCAATTTTTAGTTTTTAAATATATTCGCCGTATAACACGCACACCTTTTTTTACGAAGAAACCTGAAATGCATATGCGCAATGCTCGTATATTTTGAAGTCATTTATTTGAGGTATTATTCCAAGTTTTAGTAAAAAAAAGTGTCCTTTCCTGTAAGTTCATAAGGAATATTATTTCTTTCGAAGAAACAGTATTTCGATTTATGTGGAAGTCTAATTTTTTTCTATGCTCATCGTTTTTTTTTTTAAAGTTTTTTTTAAAGCTCTTTTTTATCCGGTGTATAACACGCTCCCGTAAATTTTGATGTTATTTTTTGAGTTCAAATTGCACGTTACACACCGGATATTACGGTACTTCTGCTTAACTTGAAGTGGAAGTCTCGAACAATCCCTATAAATGGTTTTTCAAATGTGGGGCAAGAAATAAGCAAGTTGAAGGTTGATTTGAATATTCTTGCTTTATTTTTATTAGCTTATTAAAGAAGAAATGTAATATAGATGATCAAACATAATAAATTATCCTCCTTAAAGATCAATCGCAAAATTAATAAAATAATATCATTCTCTTATTCGTTACAGTTTGAATTTTATAAGATGCTCTTACTTGTTGTATTAAAGGAGGTGAAATCAAAAGAAAATCAACAGACGAGTAAATAAATTAAAAAATTCAGCATACAATTTTGCAATATTATTCATACATTTTGGAAGAAAATTACTTTAATTATTTAGTTGGTTCATTTCAATGTAGAATACATGCGTATATATATGTATATATTCTTGATAATTCGAAGTTGGTGGGACCAATGAAAAATTTTGAATTATTAAGAGGTAGGAAAAAATTCCCAAAGTACACAAAAAGAAATTTTTCTAACGCATTTAAGTTTGAAACTATGTAATAAAACAACAATTGTATATATGTATGAAACTATTTTGAAGTATTTTTTAAAAGTTCATATTCTATACAGTACAAATATTATACAGAAGTTAAAAGTCTTGTATTGAAAGAATACATTTATGTATTAAAAACAATTATTAGGAATAAATATGAAAAGAAAGAACTCAGTTTCATACTCAATTACGAGATATACTAAATTTTTCGACATTGAATAGGCTCTTCTCGTCTAATCAGTTTGCTAAAAAAAATTGACCAGGGTTCCCCCCCCCCTTTTTATTGCTTTCCTCTATCGCTCTTCTCCTTTCACTTTCCCCCCTATATTTCTTAACCTTTCGGACAGGACTCCCCACCAAATCTCTTCCATTCCTCATTAGAAATAAAATTATTTCGCATCCGGTTCCCTCAGACACTGCCATTAACACTATTGGCTCTTCAAGTCAGTGTCAAGTCCGGCACATGCTCTATTTGGTGCCACATGCTATAAGTCACAAAGATGAGCCATAAAGCGTCATGTCAGTCCGACGCAAAATATCCAATCCTGCGCATCTCTTTTCACAATACTAGACCATCCTTTCTGAACATATGTGTAGCAATGCCACGTGTTAAACGAAAGATATGGAGGGTTTACAACAGGTGCGGCTGGTCTATTGTCCACATGAAGAAGGAAAGCAATAAAAGTGTCTTTTCACCTGAGGAACTGGGAAATACAAAGAAGGGATAGCAGACAGATGATCATCAAAGGTGTAAGTTCAGGAGAAGCACGCAGAGACAATACAACACAAAAAATGTAAGCTAACCTGTTTGCCACAAGACTCTACGTGATAGTGAGTGTTCGAATTGTCGAGAGTTTTATCAGTTAACTTCGAATTATCTGATAAAACTCCCTGACCAGCCACAGACTTTGCTTCGAAATATTGAGTGTACCGAAACGTATTGTTTTAGTTCGAAGTATCCAGAGTTTTTCTAGGGGCTGAGCATATACTTCGAATTAGCGAGAGGTTCGTATTATCGAAGGTTTGAATTAGCGAGAGTCATCTGTTTTCTCTCTCTTCTATATATATTTAAGTTTAGTTACTAAAAATATACATAGATGGCGCCTTTATCTTTGTATTGCTGTGTTTTTGATGCAGTGAGTCAGTACATTGTGGAATCTGTATACATCGGGTAAGATTAGAGTTTCTTTGCTCATTTACATTATTGTTAATTATGGTTATATTCATTATTAACCTCTCTTGCAAATATTTTTGTTATACATATTTATATTTGTCTATTTCTTCCGGATTCCTATGGTAATTTAATATTGGCAATTTCTATTCTATTGCTGTTATATTCACCCACGTGGGTTTAGGCTTTTGCCTTAGTTTATACTGGAAGCTATTATGTAGAAACAATTTCTGCTGCAGGAGAAGGTTGAGATCTCACAAACAATGTTTAATCCTGTTTCACTGTCCTAAACCAGTGACAGCTCGAGAAATCATAATAGTTTTCCTCGCTAGATACATTTCTTTTTGTTTGTCATGGTTCCATGTTCTTGGTTTCCGGTCTGATCTTAGGATGCTTGGGATTTATTAGTCTTCTTTTGAATTATTTATTGCTATATATATATATATATATACACACACAGTAAATTCAGA
>BMAO01014848.1:0-30327 GCA_019973975.1 Trichonephila clavata | reverse complement strand
ATCATAGTTATTTTTTTTAAAAGCTCAGCTAAACTTTAAACTAAAATAAATAAATACGCTTTATCGATATCAAAAATTGTGAAAATGTACGTATGAAAATAATTTGGTTAGTAAATCTTCACCAAAATTAAAACTGAGAATATATAAATGGTTCAATGATTGACAATCATGAGTGGAACTAAACTTTTCCTAGCTGTTGATGCTTTTAGGTTGATTCACAAATATTACTTTTTACTTGTAATATATAGTCAAATATCTGAATCTATAATAACTGCTGCATTTTATTATTATCTTGCGAGATAATTTTAGTGCACAGGTCAAATGTACAGTAAATAGAGAGTTTCAGAATTCCTATCATATATCCTCCTAATTATTTATGTTAGCGATATAAATTTATTCACCAATAATTAAACTCAATAACTAAAAGTTGTTTTACCTAAACAGCGAGAGATTTTTTCAGACATAGTCATTCAATTTCATCCTGTTTTAGAGATAAGAGAGAGAGAGAGAGAGAAGCTTCTAATTAGTAAACTAGCGGAGCTATTGTAAGGGTTAAATTCTGACGATTAAATTTAATGCAATAATTAAAGCCTGGAGTTTGAATAATCATCTCAGGAGAGATCAGAATACATTTAAATTATTAAATTACGTCCATCTAAAGACATCCAAAAGGCAGGTAGAAAACGGTTTCGGGAACTTGGGAAACTTTGAGAAAATTACTCGATTAATCTCATGGGTCTCAATTCAAGAGAGTTATTAAGTGTACTTCTATTTAATGCTCAATAGATAATATACATAACTTGAAATTTCCCATTATTATAATTAAATTTATGTTATTAACTATTATTAAAAATAAATGCCTGTTTTTTATTAAAGAATAGGAAAAAAAATCAAATTTATACTGGGTTTTAACGCATTATTAACGTAAGAAAAATATCGATATTTACGAGTGGTCATTATATATTGGGTATAAAAATGTAGCTGGAAAACAAAGAAACGATTAGCATGCCAATTTAAATTTGTTCATATATTGAAATGCTGTTCATTTAAGTGAAATGACATACTTTATATATTTTCAGCAAGAAATTCCTTAAAAATCTTGCTTATTTATTCCTTTTCACCCCTCTCTCCCAATACATCATATACTCGTGCCTACGTGGAAAATGGGGTCATTAGGGAGTGATTAGCATAACTTTTAATAGCAGTTAGGGATTAATTATAAACCATACAAATATCGAGATAAGTTTCGATATTTATATATATTTTATTTATGACAAGCCCATTAAATTACTGGTAATATTAACTTCTTTTTAACTTAGTTTGTCAAATTAAGTAAAAAAATATATTGTATAGTACTGGTACATTTTTAAGTGTATTATTCCCAGGGTATTCTCCCTGAAAATTGGGGTGGAACCGAGTCAAACCGTACTGTCACCTAAATGGTGTTCAATAGATGCGGCTAATGATAGGCTTACAATATAGCCAGATGCCATGATGAACTTCGTTGGCCTCGATATGACTACTTCAGACAGCGGTATTAGCAATAAAACAACATAAGTGTATTATATCAGTCTAAATGTATATTTTATTTTTTATTATGTCAGAATGTATTTGTTTGTTTACTTTCAGTAAAGGAATATTTATAAAAAAAATAATCTTTTGTTTTCGACCTTTCAATATGCTTGCAACCCCTCGTATAGTTATCACGCCTCCCAAAGTTTGAGAAACGCTGGTCTAACTTGTTTACTTGATTGGATAAAACGAAATTTTGTGGTAAATCTAAAGGAAGACGCTCTCAAATAGAATTGGTCTAGAATAGGGTCTTCTTATAGAGTAAGAAATTTCCTCTCTCTTTCTCTCTCTTCATTTTGGTCGTAAGCATGTAATACTCCCCCCCTATACCTTGATACCCCCTATACCCCCCCTATATATATATATATATAATATATAATAATATAATATATATAATAATATATAAATGGATGTTTGTGTACTGACGTTCGATCGATTACTTTGAAAGCTGGCATATATATATATATATAATATATATATGTATTTTTTTGTGTGGAGCAGGCTTTATGCTACTATTTTTGTTGCAGCCTCCCCACAGGGGGTACAACAGCAAAGCAATTCTGCCCGTTCAATCAATCGCAAGCTGCCAACATGGTCGCAAAAATGATGCAAACTTGACTCTAACACTAACATTTCGCTATGTTTTCATTGAATTGGCATTGTGTAATGTAATGTTTCGGAATATTACAATTTCAACTAAAATAAATACACTAGAAAGTAATATTAACGTATTACACATCAGACATAAATTATTTACACTGTTTTAAGGGCTCATTAAACAAAACTTGTAACAATTGTTATTTTTGCTGAGTAGAGTTTAGCTTAGGAAGGTGTTTTAAAAAATCGACCCATAAAAGAGTTACGGGGCATTATAATAAAATAAACCCTTTTTATGAGCTATTAGACCTTAGACTTAAAATTTAAAAACATATGGTTTTTTTGTTTAGCTCATACATGCAAAAATTTTATTGTTTAATTTGAAATGCACGTAAAATAAACTCATTAAAAACTCTTTTTCCTTCAATCTGTTTTGTTTTAATTTTTCTATTCTCGTGCGAAGACGAGTATACAGCCAGTTTAATTTAAAAAATAAAAATGTAAATGAATAGCATACGACTCCATTTACTATCTGAGATACTCTCACCTGACATCCAGATATATATTCTAAAGATTATGTTTCAAAATATCTTAAAAATCCAAGAATAAAATATGTAATAGAAATTGAGGTAAAAGAAGGCTGAAATGTCCACATTCTTAAAGAGAACAAAAGAAGTTTTATAGGTATGTGGTAATACTGTATTTTTAAACAACATTTTCCTTTTATTTAATGAATGTTTAAGAGAAATGCTGCTGTAATCGCATATTATGCTGTCCTTTTAAAATATATGCCCTATGTGTGTGTATTTCTTAGCTAATGCGAATTGTAAGGATATTAATCCGCGATCATTTACGCAGTGAGAATTAAGAACCATTTAATCAAAATCTGAAAAACTTTAATCGCTGAATGTGTGTATTAACATTAAAACAAACAATTAACTCCCGAACCTAAAGATATTAATCCAACATTCAATCATGCTAGCATCTTAAGAAACAGTCATAATAGTAATCCCTTAAATCTCTTGAAGAAGTAGATCACATGCATTTATATATGAAGGGAAGAACTGGTGCTATAGGAGAAAAGAACTTTCTTCAAATCTTTGTGTAGATTAAATGCGGCACGTTCGATAGCGGTGTGATTAAATAGCATCACGATCTGCGTAAACTTCGCTTAGCGGAAATTCCAGTTAAGGTAGAAAATTGAGCAAAATCAGGTTGAAATCCCCCCCTCCCCGTTATTTGTATTGAATGTCCTAAAAAAGAGAAGAAAACGAATTCGGTTTAGGCGTTTGTCTTCCTTCTTTATACACACACAGGACGATTATAAAGTAAGTATATATTCTTGCAATATAATCACATTATACATCTCAATGAAATCCTTAACGAGAGTGCTATTGCAGGCTAATATGAACCAAAATTATCAACAAAAGAACGAAAAGCCGTTGTGCGTACTCATCTGAATGAATTGATGTATGTAGGAGGATTTTATCCGTAGGTCAACGTTTCTCAAACTGTGGATCGCGTCCCCTAGGGGGGTGTGATAACTCTACGAAGGGGCGAGCATGCTGAAAAGTTGAAAACAAGAAATTATATTTTACTGAAAGTAAACAAACAAAATACATACTGGAATAATAAAAAAATAAAATTATTACATTGGTATAATACGCTTATAAATGTATCAGTACTGCACAATGTATTTGAAATTAAGTTAACAATACTAAGTCAAAAACAACATTAATAATTACCAATATCCCCATGGGCTTCTCATATATGAATTTATATACAAAAATGAACACTTATCTTGATCCTTCGTACGGTTTATGATTAATCCCTTAACTGCCTATTAATTTGAACGATTCGCTCTCCAATGTTGCGTTTTCTACAAAGGCTCGCATATGTGATGTATTGGGAAAAGGAATAGATAAGCAAATCCTCTGAAATAAGTAAATAATTCGCAAACCTCTCAAGATCCTTTTATTGCATTCGAAGGCCTTCAGGATAGTTTTATGTAGATAGCAGTGCACAGAAAAAATCATACTTTGGAATGACGTATATATACGTCAGAGAAATTAACGCTTTAGCCGAGCGAGACGTTTATATACGCGGTGGCACTTAAGAGGTTAAAGTCGTACAGAAGCTTTGCATCAAAATATAGAATTTAATAAAATACATTGTTATATTATGGAGGGGTGGGATGCATTGAAAATAATGATTGAATATTGGGACGCAAATATTAAAACTTAGAGAAGCACTGCCTTAGGTTTCGGAAGTCGCGCTCCACCAGATTAGCTACCAAGACCTTAGTTAACAAACTCGAGCTTTAATAGGATTTGTTTTTCAATTTAAACACAAATGCAACACAAATGTAATTCCAGTATTCTCTAAGTTTTTATTTTACAATAACTGTTGTACTAGTGTTCTAGAAGAGCTTTGATAAATGAAGTAAAACATAACTTTACAAAAATCAGTATTCTTAACGTTTTTTGAAAGAAACGGATGAGCTGTAATAAAGGTAAAGTCCTTTTGAACTATTCATTTATACTTTGTTAGTTTTGGTTTTCCTTTACTTTAAAATATTTACATTAAGGGAATTAGTTAATTATTTTAAATGATTAAAATTTGTTTTGAATCTTTTAAATTTAATTAATTTTAAACATTTCGATCATTTTAATTTTGCAGTGGTCAGCGTGTACTCTTTTAAAGATAAATATGTTATAGAAACACAGTAGCAGACTAAACATATTTTGTATGTAGAATGCAACTTTTGTATGTTTCACTTCAGCAGACATATTCTATTGTATAAAATCAGAAGTGAGACTAGTTGTTGTATGTTCACTGGCAAATTCAATTCTTTTCACTGAAGAATAAATCTTGCATTCTGCTCACAAGGAATTTTGTTGTGAAGATTCAATATTTTATTCCATATTTTATATGAATATATATTTGTTGCATTGTCTTTCAGCTAATATTTTCAACAGAATATAAGATAAAAAAGTAAGACAAAATGTATAATTTATGGATTATTTGATAAATAATTACACTGCTGTTTGTAAAAAATGCAACACCAGGAAGGAATCATCAGAATTAAATGAACTTTGCAGCAAATATCAATTTATAGGAAAATTACGTAAAATAGTAAAGTTTCAGAGCCGACGCGTGCGCAGCGCCGTCTGAACTGATGATGAAAACGTATAAATAGAGGGCTGTAGAGGGACGTAGAAAATAGTTAATGATTATTTGTTAGTGCACCGTTTAGTGAGACTTAAGTATTTCTCCACGAAGAAATAAGGAGAAATTTCAACAACTACGAAGTTTGAATGGGAGAGGAATATCGGTCTTCGAGAAAGAGGATTTTCCTGTCCCGCAATAGGAGCTCGTGTGCAGCGGAACAGTTCCACCATACGAGTTTGGAGTGGACAGACGAGCACCGAACAAGTCGAAGAACTGGCAGTGTATGACGGAATTAGACATCAGTGCATGACAATCGACACCTGCTCCGCATGATGGGGCATGACAGTACATCTTTCTCCAGGCAGTTGCAGCATGTTGGGCTCTATTGCTACAGGTGTACTAATATCGGCTTCGTCAATTCTTCGACGTCTGCTGCACCGTGGATTACATGCAAGGGTGACTTTATACTGGATCTCCCTCACGAGAAACCCTTGACGGCTGCGTCTGTAGTGGGCTCATGAGCACAGAGCCTGGCAAGCTGATTGGCACCAAGTTGTTTTTTCAGAAGAATAACGCTTCAATTTGCAGACCATGATGGGCACATTTGTGTTAGACGCTTTGTCGGTGAACGTTGCTTTCAAGAGTGCGTTATCGAACAAAGAAGTGGTCTAACACCTAGAGTTATGGTTTGTGGAGGGGGTGATTTCGTATCATTTACGATCCAATTTGCTACGAATTGAGGTAATCTCAATAGCAACAGATACGTCCGTTAAGTGCTACAGCCCGAAGTCGTTCCCTTCTTTTAAGGCATTCCTGAAGCTATTTTTCAGCAGGGTAATGCAAGCCTACGTGTTGCAAAGACATTTCGAGACTCTCTGTTCAGCCCAACACATGGAACTTCTTCCTTGGCCAACTTAATTCTCCGTATATGTCACTTATTGAGCACGTATGATATTTTGGTTGTTGGCGTCTCGCTCGTGATTCGCTTATTGCAGCTTCAAAAGATGAACTTTTGCTGCTCATACAAGCACAATATAGAATTATCTTCCACAAGCAGACATTCAAAATTGGTTTGACTCCATGCCACGTCATATAGCAGCACTTATTGCAGCACGTGGTGGCTACAAAATAGTGATTTCGGACACTTAATACTATATTTTGCTTTGAAAATTTCTTCATTTATCTGTAAGAATACAAGTCTTTTGTGCATTAAATTTTATTTAATTCTGATGAGTCCTTGATGAAATTGCAATTTTTACAAGCACAGCAGAAAATTAAATTTAAAAATAAATTTAATATTCAGTTAGCTACAGCATTTTAATAATATTTTTTTTCGATGTGTTTTAACATATAATTAAAATACTTTGTATACGAAATATTTTTATTATTCCTTACTTAATTTTCATAAATTAAAAAAATATTTCAAAAATATATCTATTTTTAAATAGTTATTTTAAACTCTATGTTTCTCTCTCTCTCTGTTTCCCATTGAAATATAATTTTTTTCTATTAATTCTGCAAATCATCATTTGTAATAGAAGTGAAAAGCTAAGCTAACAGTAATGATGTATTTTTATTATCTCCTCGGTATTCCTTTATATTTATATAAAAGAATAAAAATTATTAAGGTAGTCACATTTCTGCAATCTTCAAACTGTATGAAGATAATTAATAACAAGAAGAAATTTAAGTAATACTACACTGCTTGACAAAAGATTTATGCAAAATTGCGCCTCAGACGCACACAACCGACCAATAAAAACAAAAATTCAAGCTCAGAGGTTGTGGTAGACCAGGACTCATTATCTGTATAAAATACAGTGTGTGAATACAAGCTTATGATTCAAACAAAAAATTCAAGCTGTTTGATTCTTGATGAAAACAAGTAATATTTTTAAAAAATTAAGTCAATTTCTGCTTTGAATGGATGAATATAAAGTATTAAGATATTATTAATAAAGTATTAAATTTGATTAAGACATACACTCAAGAACCAAAACATTATTTACACCTGTCAATAACGAGTTGGCCCACCCTTGGCGCGCAGCACAGCTTCAACCCACCTTGGCATGGATGCCACAAGTCCTTGGTAGATGGCCGGAGACAGATTGTATCAGATGTTTAAGCAACAGTCACGCAAATCCAAGATATTGCGAATTAGTGGTCTTTGAACTCTGAGCTGCTGTCCCATGACATCCCAAATGTGTTCTATCGGATTGAGACCCGGTGAGTGAGGTGGTCAGGGCATTAACTGGAATTCAGCATCATGTTTCTGGAACCACTCCAACACAATTTTAGCCTTGTGACACGGGGCGTTATCCTGTTGGAACATTCCATTTCCAGCTGGAAAAACAGAGTCCATTAAGGGTGCAACTGGTCCGCAATGATGTTAATAACCCTGTAGCATTCATGATCTGCTCTACCACAACCACGGGTCCCATAGACACCCAAGAGAACGTCCCTCAAATCCTAATACCACCACCACCGGCCTGTGTATGACCTACTGTACATTGAGGAGCAACTGTTCGCCTGAAAGAGGCGTATCCTGACACGGCCATCGGCGTGATGAATGACAAACCGTGTTTCATCTGACCCGGCAACTCTCTCCACTGATCCAGGGATCAGTCGCGATGTTCCCGGGCCCATTGCAGGCGCAGTGCGATGAGCTTGACCAGCAAAGGCACACGAGTGGACGTTTTCTGCGTAGCCCCATATCCAACAGTGTCGCTGAACATTGTGCTCCGATACTATTCTACTTGGCTCTGCACACTATTGGGCTGTTAGCTGAGCTGTCTGGCTCCGGTTTTGTTTCACCATGCGAGAAAGTCTCCGATGGCTTTTTCTTTGATAGCGTATGGACGTCCAACACCATGTCGTCTACTGCTGGCTTCATCGTCATTCATCCACTTTGCATAAGTACTAACAACTGTAGGTCGCGGACAACTCACGAGTCGTGCAGTTTCGGAAATACTTGTTCCGAGCCTTCAAACCATTACAGTCTGCCCTCTATCAAAGTCACTCAGATCCGCAGCCTTTCCATCACACACAGCAGTAAGTGAAAGAATGATTATTCAGACTCTCCAGCAGCAGTTAAATACACTTCCACCGTGCCTTCCACGTCACTCAGGCGAATTCCTTGCAAAATGTAGGGGTTGTCATAATGTTTTTGCTCTTGAGTGTATATATATATATATATTTATATAGGGATAGAGTGAACTAATAGTAGGATTTAAAAAAAGAGTATGATTTGTCCACTTTGTTGTAACAATGCTCACTCGATTTAGCAAGTTTGGCTGAAAAACCGGTTTTTGACCCCAGCTTTTGTCATGGTTTTAGCAGTTACATTGTTACAAGAATGGTGACAAATCTAAGTTGGCGTCAAAAACCGCTAATTAATTCAATTTAATTAATTAACCGGTAATTAATGAATTAATATTTCAAAAAACTGTATTAACATCGGCTTTCATCTATTACAAGTTTTAAAAAAAATTATTTGAACTTGATCGGATGAATAGAAAGAATTTTATTAACGATTGAAAATTTGGACAAGATATATATATATTCATAAATATATATAGAGAGAGTGAGCTAATAGCGTAGGAACTGAAAAAGTGCTGGATGTATTATAAAATTTTTCTGTTTGATTCTTGCTTGATTTAAGAGCAAAATGTCAGTAAAACATCATTTGAGTGACTACGATCTCGGACGAGCAACTGGAAGCAGGTCAAAGAGTCACCATTGTAGCTGCTGCAATGAGCGTATTAAAAAGTGTCTATTAAAAAAAGTTCGCTGAAGGTGGAAATGCTTTGAGAAAGCCTGCTGGGGGTTGTGGTAGGTACACCACACCCTTAGAAAATCGCTATGTAGCCTCGTAGCAAAAAAGAAAAAAAAATTCCTCCTGGCCAGATAGCTGCGAATCTGTAACCGCTACCGGAATGCACTTTTCCCCAAGAACTATCACCCGGCGATTAAATCAAGTTGGTGTGTATGCACGGAAGTCAGTTTGTGGCATCCCACTTTAACCAAGCCATCGTTGAGGGAGATTACGCTGTTGTAACGAGCATATTGGTTGGGATCACTAAAATTGTTTTTGAGCCAGGGTCGGTATTAAGTGGTCTACCAAGACATTTTGGGGTGACCGCCTAAATATAAGCAGTAAGTATTTATTTACCGAAATATTCAAGATTGGTTGACAGTTGTGACGGGTCTATTCGCGATATTCTTCCTGTTAATCCTCTTGGGGAAACTTTGGGTCTAGCATTCACGTTAATTCACAGCCTTTCAAGAAGAACACGAGATATATGTAAATTAGTTTGATTATATAAAGTTTATATATATATATAGGTTTTGTAGATGTAAGGAGAGAAGGAGCCGTGAAGCTGTTAAGTAAGTGTGCATATCGAAGTATTTCATTCACAAACCTAGCGCGCGTTAAGCAAGTAATTGCTGAGATTAAATTATTAGATTTAAGATAGTAGAATTAGAATTAGTATCGGATCATTAGTGCTTGTTCTCCTTATCTATTTCTGGTAGTCGGGTTTACTTAGAGTTCGTTATTAGGAATATACATCGCTATAGATATCACCCTTAGGTTTCTTCTTATATTTTCACTTGGGATTGTTTAAGTGGTTGTTCAAAGGCTAAATAAAACTTATTGTTATCATGGAATTTGTTGGTGATGCTTTGTTTCCTCCCACCCCTAGAGCCGCGCAGGACGGAGAGAGAGGGGTGATGATTAGACCCCCACCCCCACACAGTATGCAGATTATCTTCTAATGACTATAACTGCGAGAACTAACTATAAATGAAAATGTTCTTTTTTAATGTATTTTGAATTGTTTCGTAACAAATGCAACATTTGATATTATATTTGTGGCTGTTATTATGTTTATAATCTTACGTTTGCTTTAAATGTGGTCTTAAAGGTGAAAGTTTTTTAGTTAGGTAAGTACATACATATACGTATTTATTAATATTATAAAAATCATTTTATACATTTTTCTTCGTTCACCACACCTGGGTAAGGCCGTATCACCTTGAAAAAATTAGAAGTAGCTCATACCCAGGAAACATTTGCCCACCCCTGGTCTAGAGTGATGTTCTCCGAAGAATCTCGTTTCAGTGTGACAAGTGATTCTGGCCACCAATTATTGTGGAGAGAGCGGGGAACCCGTTATGCACAAAAGTTTGTGAACGTGATTGGTACGGCCCAGGCGTGATGGTGCGGGCAGGCATCATACACAATGGTAGAACACTACTTCACATCTTTGAGCATGGAAACGTTACATCGCAGCGGTATTGCGGAGATATTATTTTGGATCATCTTCGTATTTTTAGGGGTGATGTTTCTCCAGACTTTCTGTTTATGGGTGATGTTGTGTCGTCACACACAGAAGAGGTGAGGTTTCAAACACACTGCAAAGTGAAAATATTTTCTGTATGCAATGGCCTGCTTACTCTTCCGACCTAAATCTTATTGAACATGCCTGAGATGCTCTTGGCAGAAGTGTTGCACAATGAACCATCCCTAGCCAAACAGGGCAAGAGCTCAAAACAGCATTGAGAGAGGAATGGGACAGTATCCCTCTAGGATTCCTCGATATTTTAGTGAAGAGCATAGAGAACAGATGCAAAACGTGCATTAGTGTCGGTGTTCAACACATTTCTTAATAAGGTACTCATATCTGCATCATTCGAACCAGATCAATTTTTTGTGGCAGTTCCGAAATCGTCCAAGGAGCAACTTTTTTATCTTAAAGTTTTATTTCTTTGACTTGGCGATATCTGTACCATTTTGCACTATAATAAATGCACATCTTCCCTACCAAAAATGTATTTAGTTTCATTTCTTCGATCATTGTTTATTGTTAATTATTCCAAAAAACGTAACCATTTCTTAGCAATTATCAAGCAGTGTATCTTGATGAATATTATTCGTGAACTTTATTTTTCTTTTTGTTGGATGTTAAGAACTGCATATTGGTTTTGAATGAGTTATTAACATTTTCCTGCAGATTTATACTTACATACATACAATTAATAAATTATGATTTAAATTGTGTCTCTTATAACTTTTCGACAACAATTTCCACAAAAATGATTTTTCTTGCAGCATAAAATGTCCCCATAAAATGTCAATTTCTTTCATATATATTTTTTATTTTTTTGCGTATGAAATTATACCTATTATTTTATATGAGAGTAGTTTTTTTAAATTTCTAATGGGGCTGTGAATTGGTGTCTTACCATTGCAGACCTATTACATTCTCCGAGATCTGGTATATATTTTTAGTGCGGTTCTATATCAGAAGATTGCAGGTTCGTATTCTGTAGTGAATTCCAAATAATGAATACAATTCGGTATCTTGAAGGCGCATCGAAAATTTTCATAAATGAATTAATTCAGATCAAATAAAAACTTCCATTTAAATAACAAACACACTTTAATAAGCTATAAATATTGCTACCAATTGTCAATTGGTTCAAAGAAGGATATATAAACAGCCACTTGCTTCAAAGGACACATCACATCAAGTGAGTATAAGCACTTTAAGGGGATATGGTACCCTAAAAATCATTAAACTGCCGAAAAACTTTTTATTGGCTTATTTGATACCCCAAATCTTTATAAATATGCCTGCAAAATTTCAAAGCTTTACCTGCATTTTTCATTAAGTAATGGAGCAATGTTTGATGCTAAACAGCAACTACCACGCCTACATTTCAGATTATCTGCTAGAAAAGAGCCTGATAAAAATGAATTAATTATTTTTCTAATGCGCATCAATGAGATTGACATAATATATGCAGTAATAAATCATTTTAAGACAGAATTGTGCAATTCATGCAAGAATTCTAGTTTGTGAATTGTTTATTGAAGAGCAAATGGATTTGGTCAAGATTTAAAAGTTGTGCGTGCTTTTTGTGATATTATTATGAATGAAATTAAAACTTCAAAACGGATTCTCCCAAAGCACAAATACTAAATCTCATTTTGATAACTCAGATAATTAAAAATCTAATTCGCAAGAATAGAAAAACTCTCCCATTTTTATATATTTGTTTTTGGTGATATATATATATATCCAATGTGTGAGAAATTCAACGCTTTTATTATTAAAATATTTTAAGATATTTGTTTAAACAAATGCACATATGCAGTTCTTATATTTTGGTATATTTTACCTATAAATTGTTATTTGATTTTGCTTTCATTCGTGTACATTATTTAGCATGCGAAGAAACATTATTTAGTGCATAATCAACCAGTAACGACAGGTTATACTGTCTTCTAGTGTTCAATTCCTGGGTCACCACCTCGGCGGAAATTGTTGCAGATCATCCATGATTGCCTTAGTTGCTGCAATGGAGCTTGTAAAATGTCTATTCGCGAACCTTCTATTAATCCTCTTGGGGTAAAATTATTCTTTTTAAGCGTTAGTTCTGTTGAAAGCTTTCCCTCTAAGAATATTATTCAAATGAGATGTTCTATTTAAGCATTGTCATTTAGGTACGCGATGTTGGATAGTCGTTGGATGATCGATAGTTGATAATTGGAGATTAGAAAAGACTAAAATTGTGAAGTAAATTAACGACTGGAGGTCATATAAATAATGAAAGATACTTACAGTGAATCAAGAGTTCTCCAAGAAAAAGGGGAGTAAATTATGCATATATGTTAGTAGCCGTAAGCCGTGCGCGCGCGATTGCTCTTCCAATTATTTACTAAGTGCATTTTATACCTTTAGTTGTGTTGATAAAGTGAAGGGATAAATAAATTTGAATTCAAAACTTGCTATGACTGATCTTTGTTCGAACACCCCAACACCAACAACCTCTAGTAGGTTGTTACAAGCAGAGTAATTTGAACTGCCCAACATTCGGGTCCGGAGCCTATACTTTGCATGCGTTAAATGATTGCGACAAATAGATGTCCCTATTCGGTTCAGGCATTAAGGGCTTTTATTCAAGGCCCATTGTTGTTACGATTTGCAAGAGAAGAGATTCCTGCATTTGCTTCAAAATGTAGCAACGATATTTTGAATATTTTATCCACAAATGTGTTTTAGAATATCTTTCAATTCATTTTCCTCCGTTTAACCATACCTCTTGGGTGACTTGTATCTTAATTTGAAACGGGTTACGAAATCTGGATAGAAGCTTTCTGTGGGAAATATTTCAAAACACAGAGATAATTCTGTTTGGCCAATGTAATCTATTCACAACTTTCCTTCAAAATAATTGTGAATAACCAAGTTTTAAAAATAACTGCCTGCGTATTTAATACCCTTTAATGATAAGAGAACATTGCACAATGAGAATAACTTTACAAATTCTTTTCTTTTTTTATTTTCTCATGTATTTACTAATATGAAACAAACATTTTTATTTACCTTCAAAATAATTACATGTATACTTCTCTTTTTCTAACGAAAAGTAACTGTATCATTTTTACTGTCTAAGATGTCTGGAATTAAAAAAAAAATATCCATACTTGCTGGCCATGAAAGTTATTGGATGAAAAAAGTATAATGAATAAGCACTAAAATAAATAAGAAACCAATTTCGAAATCCATAAAAGTGCCAGAGATCTGTGAAAGTTTAATGTCTAAATTTTACGACTGAACGTTAAAAGAATAAGAAGAAATATTTTAATTATATTTCTTTTATTTTTAAAAAAGTTCATACGAAAACTTTCTGTTTAATAAAATGTTTATGCCCGCGTTTTACTTAAAATGAATTTTTTAAAATTTTCATAGAGTAATTATAAATATTTCCTAGAAATTACACTGCTGGCCACCGTAAATGCAACACCCTGAAGGAAGCACTCAAATAACATGAAATTTACAACATGCACATTAGCGGAGGGGAGATATGCAAATGATTAGAATTTCAGCGCAGACACACATCACGCACGCCTGTGGCGCCACCTCAAAGAGCTATTTAAGACTTGGAGATTTCGACGATTTCAAGTTCGGCAATTGTGTTTTTCTTGCGGTTTTTTTCAAAAAACGATCAGATATGTCTCGTAGAAAACAGCGATCAGCTTTTGAGCAAGTAACCGAGTTCGACAGAGGAAGGATAGAGTGGCCGACCGAGATTGTGGATTATCTTTCAGGGAAATCGGTAGTCGTGTTGGACGAAACCAAACAACTGTAATGCGGATATGTGACCGTTGGATGCAGGAGGGTACGACGGACCGACGAGGTCGATCGCATCCACCTCAGTGCACCACTTCACGTGAGGACAGGCAAATTGTGCGCATGGCAGTGACGGATCGCTCAGTCACATCGCGAATCATAGCACAGCACATTGAGTCTGTAACGCATCATTCAGTGTCTGCGCGTACCATTAGACGCCGTTTACAGCAGACGTCCATTGCTTGGTCTACCCTTGACGCAGAACCACAGACGTCTCCGCCGCTAATGGTGCGATGAAAGAAGGATGTGGGCGAAAAAATGGAATGAAGTTGTCTTTACTGACGAGTCACGCATCTGTCTGCATCACCACGATGGTCGGATTCGAGTCTGGAGACACCGTGGAGAGAGGATGTTGAACAGCTGCGTTATGCACCGCCACACTGGTCCTGCACCGAATATTATGGTATGGGGCGGTATTAGATATCACTCTCGCACTTCTCTAGTACGCATTGCCGGTACTTTAAACAGCCAGTGCTACATCTCCGAGGTTTTGGAGCCAGTTGTCCTTCCTTACCTTCAGGGCTTGACCACAGCCATATTTCAATAGGATAATGCGCGACTATACGTGACACGCATTGTCCAAAGGTTCTTCGTCAATCACCAGATTGAATTGCTTCCCTGGCCGGCTCGCTCTCCGGATCTTTCGACGATAACATGTGGTCCATGGTTGCTCAACGATTGAACCAGATTACACCCCCAGATGCCACACTAGATCAACTTTGGCAACGTGTGGAAGTTGCTTGGGCTGCTGTACCCCAAGAACACATTCAAAGTCTCTTTGAATCAATGCCGAGGGTGTGGCAGCGGTGATCTCGAACAATGGCGGCTACTCTGGCTACTGATTCTGGCAGGAACCACACTTCACAGAAGTCTATAAATTTAATCATTTGATGCTTGGTCAACATGTTATCTACAAAATAAATTTTGTTGTGCTATCTCTTGTCTTTCTTGGTGTTGCATTTACGGTGGTCAGCAGTGTACAAGAGAAGCTGTATAATATATCTACACCAGTTCTCTCAAATGTATTATGATTCTGAGTTATTTTTAAGAACCGCACACACACACGCGCGCGCATGCACACACATTTAATCAATTTTAAACTAAATTGCCTTAAAAATATCATTGAAATTTTGGAAACATAAACAGATGGAGAGAGAGACGCTGTAATATTATGAATTTTGCTGACAGAGGAGAGCTTTATAATAAAATGTGATTAATCCAGTGTTTTTTCATTATTTAATAACTGCTTAACTCTGATGTTAAGGTCTAATTTTTTTTTCTGTGTCACATGTATTCACAGCATCACTGCACCTACGTTCGCTGTTCATTTGAGCAGAATGATTTCGACGTATTATTCGTGGCATTCTTAAGACAAATTTTCAAGAGATAAAAAGAAAGATAATACAGAAATCTCAGCAACTTCAGCAACAGTCTTGAAAAGACAGCAATCAGTAAAAGTCTGGAAAAAGACTGGTCTTTTCTCAATATAAAACTTAAGTAAAACTGGCACGATAACTGCAAAACAAACCAAAAAAGAGCCATCATCAACAACAAATAGTTTGTAATAAAAGTTGTAGCCTCCCTAAAAAGTACAGTAAAGCATTACAGTCATGGTTAAAACAAAATAAAAATTATTTTTTAAAAAGTTTTTGTTAAAAATTAGCTTAAAATCACTGATACCTCTAAAAAGGGGCGTGGTCGAATTTCTAAATTTGTTTGTTTAAATTTATCAAATGAAATTTTTCCAACTTTTAATTTTCAGGCATACAAAAGAAGTATCACACACACACACACACACACACACACCACACACACACACACACACACACACACACACCACCACACACACACACACACACACACACACACACACACACACACACACCACACACACACACACACACACACACACACACACACACACACACACAATCATCGATAGGTAATCAATCATTCAGACATTCAGAGATTATAACTAAATGAAAATAAGAAAAACGATGAACGGGTCCCTTTTTGTTATTCCAAGTCATCTTAAAGTGAATATTTTCAATGAGAAAGTTTGCAATACCTTTCACTGCCCACAAAATACAACTACTTTTTCAAAATGTGTAATTTTTAAATTACTTGTAAAAATTTTGAAAGAATGATTTTGTAAAGCTTAGTTACGGTGGTAAAGATAAATAACTGATTCGAGAAAATGGCAAACAATTAATTTTCAATCAAATGATGAAGGAAAAAATCAGTTATTTTCATCCCATGTACATCAACATTTTGATTCCAGTTCAGATTTAACAGTGGAAAACTTAACATTTCAATGGTGATTTCGTTATTCATCTAAAATTAGTTTCTCAATTGTTTAAAAAAACTCTTACTTTTTTCTTTCATCCTCTTTATTGTTCCGGAAGCAAATGAACCTTATAATTTATTTGCTCGAACCATTAATTTTCTTACAAATGATTGAATAATATGAGCGTTGAAATAATCTTGAAATAATTCATGGGATATTAATTTAATATTTTTCGAATTCCGTTTTGGCAAAGGAAACGATAAATCATCGGTCTTTTTTGCAATTTCTGCATGCTCTAGAGTAGTTCTAAAAAGAGGTTGAATTAAATTTTAACTTTTGGTAGTTGAGTGTGTGTGTGGAAAGGTTTTTAAAAAAACAATAATAATGTGCTGAAATCATGACAAACTTTATTTAACTGTGATAATTATCTCCTGATTCCGCAAAACGTTTAAATGTTCAAGAAAATAGATATTTTTTCCTTGTTTCTTAATTCTCATTAATGTGTTTTTGAAGTTTTAATCCCTTATTTTTTTTAGGTTATAATGCAAAAATGCTGTAATGGTAATTCCTGAATTAGAAGAAATATTTTTCTATTTAAAACAAATATCTTCCACTTGCGTAAATCTCTTTACTAAAAACTGTAATACTTTGACAATACTGGTTAATTCTGGAAAATTCAAAATTCGATCCATTTTAATGACTTTTATTTTTATTGATAAAAATAGCATGGCAGCATTCAATAAAGAAATCCTTATTAATGTAATATTAATATTATATTTTAAAAATTTTAAAAACTTTTTGTGTACAAAGACGAAGTATTTTAAGACCTATCCGTTGAGTGACATTTATAACTTTATAACGAAAACATAATAGATATAGAATTCAATATTGTTCTAATGTATCCATTTGTTGGTGAGATTCTTAAGCTTCCCTCTTTTAATTTACGCATCAATCGACGGGTTACGTAGCGAAGACATCTTTTTTTAACTGTTGTTTGATAAGTATCTGGTGCAAAGAATATCTGATGCCAGTTTTCGAAGTGTTCAAGAGGTAACATATCCGTATTCTAATTCATTCGTATAATGTGATGCTATGAGTTAAGCTAATTGAGATAAAGTTCCGGTGATTTTACTTTTTAAAACATATTTAGGATCCGGCAAGAGTTTGAATTGAATAAAAGTCAAACGTCAAAATCTGGTAGCGGGTTCCGCTATCAGATAGTGCATGGCTGAGCTGCTAAAATACACTTATTTGAAACAAACAAAAACAAACTTTTAAAAGAATGCCTGGCTTTCAGCTCATACCAGTCATTGCCTCTTACACACACACACCTAATTTTATAATAGGGTATCAGAAATATCGTATCAGAAATATAGATATTAGTACGTTACAAAATTAATAATATCAGATGGATCAACAGAAATAATGATCATTAATATGTTATTAAGATAAAATGTATTTGGAGTTTGCAACATTGTTTGTCAAATAGGTGGCAGAAATGTTGTAATTGTGAACAGAAATAGTGTCGTAGGGGAAGGCATTCTATGTACTATTGTTTGCAAAAATCTGCAATCACGGTTCAGCGTGACTTTCATAAGTACCATATAAATGCCGCTGACGTGGAAGCTTAGGAAGGTAGTATAAACAGTACCATGAAACTGGATGCCGCAATGCAAACGCAAAGTCTAGAGCAACAAAGTTTGCGTGATATTATACAGGTAAATAAAGAAAGTCACATTGAACATTTGTGAAAACAAACTTTACTTCACGTGTCTGGATTTCTGACTTCCGTTAGGCTAGGATCTGATTTATCTTCAGTGGTACGTGCAACATACCCACATTCTTATTACGGCCAGCTACACGCCATTGATACTTTATGGATGTGAAGATACTACAGGAAATCCGTTGTTCTGAAACGCAAGCCCACATATTTCTCCTATCGTTATGTCCTATATCCAACACGGACAAAATTACCAACAGTTTATCGGAAAACTATTGATATCAACATCGAAATAAGGAATTCATTTCTTTATTACACATATAATTCTAAATTATCAAATTTTGCTTGCTCCTTGTATGTTCTTTATCATTTACATCAATAATACACCTTTGAAAATTATGTTATTGATGTGAATGATAATGAACATTTAATGTAAAATAATATCAAAACGCGAAATTTATAATTTTGGAAAACAATATTCGGTAATAATTTAATATCGGAAGTGCTACGCATGAGATTGTTGTTTATATTCGCCAAAATGGGTGAACGCATGACAAAATATAATTACCTTCATATTTTTACCGTGTGTTAATGTGGTTGCCATAGGAATGACGTATATTATTGTTTATTTTATTTGTTTTCCCGCGGTAAACCTATTAGTTTTAGATGTGATTATAATTAGATTTATAATAAAATTTAACCATTATCATTGTATCCCTTCTTAAAGTTCCTTTTTCAGTCTACTGTAGTATTTTACGCTATTTTCGAATATGTGGGTAATTTTAATACCATTGGTGAGTACCAGGATATTTTCAAAAGAATATGAGTGCTATACTTTTTATTATTATTTACCAAATTCCCGCAATTTTGGTCGATTTTGTTTTCTAAAGGTAATGATTTTCATTCACCTTAAGATTCACCGAATCGAATTCATAGTCTTTCATAACATTCCTCAATCAATAATTATTTTTTTCCTGATAGATATTTTTATTCAGTTTAAATTTTGGTTATTTCTTTTTCAAAAAAGAATTATTTTTTAAAACAATGCATTTCAATATTTTTCTTATTTTTACTTTTTTCTACGGCATTTCTAAATTTCGCATATACTATTTCTTTTTAAAAACCATAGTATTCATTGTTTTCTTTGCTGTTCTCCACAAAAAAAAGTAAATAAATTGTTAATTATTTCCTCCGAATTTTAGGCTATTTCAGTATTTGAAAAACTCGTCAGGAAAACAATTCTTTAAAATTATTTTCCTGACGATTTGTTACAGCTTGGCCACCATCTTGGATTCCATATCACTCCACAACAAGGGCTTCTTGGCGCAATTAATGTGGCTACGGTAGCCTTGTGATCAAGGTAACGGACTCGTGACTGGCGTGTCATGAGTTCGAATCTTATACCGCTGAAGAACCGCCGCACAGAAGGGGCTGATGTAAGTTAAATACGTCGAGGCTAAAATGTCCTCCCATTGGTGTGGTGCGGAAGTTAGGAAAGGGGTACCATCACAGGTGTCATCTTCGTCGCTCGACTATGGTTCAAAATTACGAGGTCCGTCGACAAAAGCCCTTGAGTATGTGAATAGTGCGACGTAAAAATTCGCTCCTTGCTTTTTGATTTCTTTATCACGTCAAAGTATCAAAGTGGTCCCTAATATTCTCCTTTGTTTTACTTTATTTGAGTTATGTATAAATGAAATTAGACTTTTAACCATTATTGATATTTAACGACTATTTGTACAAGTATTATCTGCTTAAAAGAATTATTCATACTGTTCACGAATCCGTCCTCGAGGGATCTCTTTAATCCACGTAGGTCGATAGAACCCCACTTTATCGATAGGGCGATAGAACCACAATTACTTGTTTTATCCGCCATTCGATTGCTGCATTTTATTGCCAGATAGTTAATCGCCACTGAAAATAAATGTATGCTTAAGCAATTTCATTCCCATTTGAAGCCAATTTCTTAGTGCATCGGCACATTTTGGAAAATATATGTGTGTATGTAAATTAATTAAATATTTATAAGATGCTTATATTTTTATAACAGTACATACTTTCTGAATCAAAAGAAACAAGAAAAAAATTCTTTAGTTTTGAAAATCGTTACGTAGACCTTATTACGAAGGTTAGTAGAAATATTTTATGTGTATATGCCTACAGATGTTATATTAAACTACCAATAGTGTCTAATTTCAAGTTGATATACTGAATAGTTAATAATACCACACAACTTTTTCGTTCTTTCTTTATATTTGTTTCTTGGTTAAAATAATGCATGCTTAATAATATTACAAGATAGCAGAGATAAGAGGCAAAACAGTACGACATTCTAGTTTTCTACTTATTTTAAAAGATATTTGTTGCTTTTGTTGTTATTGAATTAATTATGGCTGGTGTTTTAGTTAATAAAGTAAGCTTTAATATACTACCCTCCATACTGGTAGCTTTTCTTCAATATCGATATTTTTCATCATCGAAATCATTAAAAAATGCTTTTAACCAATTCTTTCCAAAGATGCGCGTGTCCAAAGTGAAAAACTAATTAATTTAACAACGTAACAAATAGAGAATTGACTCAGAAATAGTTTCAACTGTTCAATATCCTAAAGGGATTGAAACACACTTAACATTAGTGTGGGATTTGCATTAATTGAGATCAGTAACAAATGGCGCACAAATGAAAAGGACCAGATCAATGAAACACGTATTATTGCAATTTTAAGAAGAAAAATAAGATACGAAATCTATTTCTAAATTATAAATGCTGCCATTTATACAAAATGTGCAACGATCTTGATCTGGATGCAGGCTAGTCAGGATGGCAGTGGAAAACCTTGCAGAAAAACTATGAAAAGAAAGTAGGTCAGAAAACATTTCTCTTGTACAATCACTAGCAGTTTTTATATTAAAGTGGCTAAAGCTGCACCACTGAATCTGAACAAACAAAGTACTTTAATAATTAAAAAAAATCATTGTGAGAACTTTTTGGAAATAACCAATGATGTTGGTCCTCTTACCTTTACAAGGAGCCTCATATATACAAATGAGTAGAAATTAACCTGCAAGTTACACACACCCACACAAGGTAATAAATATTCTTTAAAATGAAATCTGATGACATTTTAATCCACTACATAATATTTGAAACTGAATGGCTTTTCATCCTAGTACATAAAATGATATTTTGTTTATAATAATCCAATAGGTTTATTTATTATCAACATCTGAAAATTTTAAGCCTGTTAAATATAGCACCGTAAAGTTACTAAAAAGAGATTTTCATTGAAAAGGAAATGTCCTTCACTGAAAATTTTTAATATGCCTTTTTTGTGTGTCTGAATACATTAAAAATCTTATTTCGTTGAACTTGAAATTACTTCTTTTTCGAAACAGCATTTACGCAAGATAAATTCTATACTTACTCTAAAAAGTTTCTTGAAGGATCATTTTTTCTTCAGATTTAGTGTAGTTAAACTTTCAGTTTTATTTTCAATATTACGTAGACTAGTGGGGTCTTGAAGTCAGTGGCTGAGTGGTAGTGTATCGCGCTTCTCACCATAGGTTCGGGGTTTCGAATCGGGGCGGGCAAGGTCGACTCAGCCTTTCATTCCTTCAGTTGATCTATAAAATGAGTACCAAGCTTTCATGGGAACCGAACACTGGGATTTCATGTCAAATTGACCACTTGACCGAAACATATGCACATGCCTAGCGTCTAAGGTCACGAAAGCTGAAATAGGCACAGCACGCTTAGCCCTCATAGATTGTTACGCCACTGAATTCAGTTCAGTGAGTCTTATCTGTTATAAGATTTTGGAGAAGTATGAGACCTGTCCAAACTAATATGTTCAAACAATAGTAAAATAGTATTAAATTACACTTATAAGTGGACGCTGATCAAAGCAACTAATATTTAGTGAACAAGACTCTAAGATATTTTCAGAAAGCTTTAACTTTTTATATACAAACGATATCACATGTGAAGGTATCTCACATATTGTATCGTAAGCCTACTGTATACATGACTGTATAAACCACTAGAAGCGTGAAATGTTTTGATTTTATAAAATTTAAAAGAACGTGAGATTCATAGAAAGAAAGGGGATTTCATAGACTTTTAGAAAAACACTGGCATAATTTGATACGTGTAGCATAGAAAAAAAATTGACTGAAAGAGAATGTTGAATAAATCTAATTAGACTCTCAAATTAATTATAGGGAGTATTGGTTTGGATTTTACTTCCGGTTGACGATTTTTATATGGTATGGTGAAATAACGAATCCATTCTGGCTTCCGGACACCTATCACTAAGTGGTACCTTGGCAATTGATTTTAGTCACCAAAATTGACATCGCCATCCCTCCCATACTACACTTTAACCATCTAATTAACTTAATGAAATTAATCAGATAAACAGAAAATTTTCCATATAGAGTTTACAGAATAAAGCGTTTTATAACTATTACTTAAAAATGACTTTGTTCGTTGATGCTATTAAAAGAACTACACAGAGTTCTTATTTTCCTATGTAACTAAAGGATGTGATTTATTTGATGTATAGTGCTGCGGAATATACCTTCTTCATCCAAGGACATAGGGAATTTTGGACGTGGCTGCATTCTTCCTGCTGAATAACAGCACAGAAACTGATTTCAAGACCTCATTTAGATTATAAAATAATGTAAGTGTGGAGGCATAAACATGATTTCGATATGCTTTCAGTCCTAATATTTTTAATCAAGAATTTTTACACATAATAAAGTATCGATTTTTTTTTTCATTTCATTATTGACTTCCTTTTACGATTGTAATTAATAACTTAATATATGTTTTACTAATCAGTGTTTTTTTATAAATATTCATTATATAATATTCTCTTTATGTGCTGCACATATTTTCCCGATTTACTATGAATAAAATTTAAACTAAAAAATGTATGGTATTTTTTAAAACTCAGTAGAGAAACTATTTACACATATTACATACAAAATGTAAATGAGCAATGCATTCTCAGAAATTTCATTTGTACATATGTGATTTGGGTGAAAATTTTATTTGACGTGATCTTAGTAACATGAATGGAATTGTCAGACTTTGATCAATTCGTCAGGTGAATTTAGTCAAATGTTCTTTTCCCTTAGTTTGGGGTGGTAAAATACAATTTTAAGTATTTAGAAATTTCAAGCTTCCACTGGGGACAAAGCACACACACAATAGTCGTCTACAGATATTAAATGACTGAGATCAGCAATAGAGCAGGGATTGCCAACCATTTTGGGAAAGTACCAGTTTCTTATAAAAAATATGCGTGCCACTTACGACTTTTCCAACAAACAAAAGAATATGTGAAAAGGTGAAAAATGTAATTTTTAGGCTGATTATATGCTTATTATGGGATTTGTATGCAAATAGCTTATTCTGTAAGTTTAAATAATGAGTATTAAAAAAGTGATATAATAAATAAAGTTAAAAGGACTGTTTATTCTTAATTAATTTTTTACATGTTCAATCAGCTAGGTTAGGTATAAAATAAAAATGTGTGAGTACCTTGAAACATTTTTAGTTCTAAATAATTATTAAAACTGTCAGTACTTAATGTCGTTTTGAGTTTGCCTTTTACTATACATTTATGATAGATTAGTTCTACTGATGCTTACAAAATTACGTTTATTTATGTGTGTATCATTTATGTGTATATTTTGATTTTATTATTTTCATAATGTAAAACATTTGCTTGCAAACTTTTTGATTCGAACCTACAACAATACCTGACAACTAAATCGTATAAATTTGAAAGCTGCTTGTTGGTACAGCTTTCCAAAATTCAACATAATTCGGATCTTTCTTTCTCTTGCAGTTGAATTAAGTTCGTTATACATTTAGTAAAAATGTAATATTGTGGTGTAGGTCAATAAATCCGATTTCGATTTCAAGTGGAAAGCAATTTACGTCTTACAAATAAATTATGAAAAATGTTGTATGAAAAGATCAGCATTTTCTAACCTTAAAAATCCTCTAATTTAGCGCTGAATGTATCCTGCAAAATGGATTTTAAAATTTTAAATCTATCATAGTTCGCAGAATAATTAACTTTGATAAATGTATCCTGTATTAATGGTAAATGTGTTATTTTTCTCCAAAATCAAGACAAAAAGGCTAAAGTTTGTTCTCAAAAGAAGATGCATGATGAATTAGGGTCCTAAAAACAATGTTCTCCTTGTAATCTCAAATTTAAATTCTTTAAATATATCATAGTATCAGCAAGGAAAGCTAAATCTCAAAACCAATCCGCAATCCAATCCTTTGCAAACCTCGCACTGGAAATTCACGGTTTTTCTTCCAATATTTTTAAAAACAAACCCCTCCCTCCTATCAAATCAAAATCTCTAGGTATTTTCTTCGGAAAGTCATTCCACACAACAATGAATGAGTAGGTCCTACATTATGATTGTATATTGTAATTCATTTAAGTTTGTATTTTATGTTTTATTTTTTGTCTGAAACAACCGCATTTCAGTAAAACTGTAAAACAATGAATAATAATTATTATTTTTCAATTTCTTAAATTTATTTAATAAGTCTTCGCATGCCACTGTTTCAATTCAGCCGTGCCACGGGTTGGCCACCTCTGGGTACAGTAATCAGAGTTACCTGACAAACAATACTACATCTCTTAATAGAAACAGTCAATTTGGGGACAATGTTGCGAAATACAATTGTTAAGGGGATACAGGAGTTGTGTATCATTAATACTCAAGTAATAGTAAAGACAAAACCATCTCACACAAGTGAATTACTAACAGCACCTCTGTTGGGCTTGTAAAGATACGAAGAAGAAACTAAGTGATGCATTAGATTAGATAACTTTGTTCTTCTTAGCTGAAAGTTGTTTATCGCTGCAATAAAGTATAACTCAGATTGAAATACTTATTATATAGCTCAGCCAGTCAAGTGATTTTCCTTTGATTTTGTATATATCCCTGTTTATTTACGTGATTTTAAAAATGAATATAAGTTTTAAAAATAATTATTTCTTTACATTAGTTTTTAAATCTCAATATGAATTTAAATTTATGAAAAAAGAGAGAAATTTGAAAATCTTAATCTAAAAGAATCATCTAAAATTATAAGTCTACATGTCAAAGTTACAGAGAACAATGTTTAATATTAAGAGTGATTTTTTCCATTTTGAAATAGGTGTATAATTGTGTATATAAATTCCTCTTTTATATTGCATGTATTTTTAATGTCATGTTATATGTTAAAAAGGTAATCTTTGTGTCTTTGATTTATTATAATTGTGATAGACCGTTTAGATTCGTGGTTAATGAATTAAGTATTACTGCCAGAAATATTGCTGATTTTACAGGATTTTTCAGAAGCAATAGATAGTCCATTTAAAAATTTGAGTAATTTAATCATTTAGACCGAGTGTCATGAGATTATGACAAGCTGAAGATAAAAGTAATCTGGTTTCAGAATTATCTTCAATTTTAGAACCTAATGTAACAGATTATATCCACGTTATCTCCCATAATAATCTTCTTGAAATATTTTCTTTAACTATTGTTTAATTGAAAACTTCCTCTCGAAAGACACGATATATGTAAACCATGTCATTATTTAAGTATTACTTTCAAAGGTTCAGAGAAACTAAGCTAAAGGATAAATGAGGATTAATGAAGATATGTACAAATTAGGCGAGAGAGCATTTCGGCAGGTTATTTAATGAATATTAAGATCAATGATTTAGTCTGGTGGATTGTTAAATTGAATTCTGTCAGTTTGGATTATGTAATTACTTAGAAATTGTCTTCAAAATATAAGTCATATTTTAAAATGCGTTTTACTCGGAATGTGTGTGTGTGTTTGAAAATAATCAAACAAGTGAGATGGCTAAACAATTTTGAAAATAATTAACTGAAATTTTTGTATACATTCTGCCTAATAGTGAAGGTTTAACAATTTATCGATCACTGTTTATTCCCTTATGTTAATATAATCACCGTTTTTAAACAATTTCTTATATGCTTTGATAAGTACTCTAGGTTTTGTAAAATTAAACATCTCTTATTCAAGAAAGTCATTTCAAAATAAACATAATAAATCAGAATTAAAATTGAAAATTTGTTCATAAACTTTTGGTATAGATAGGTCTAATTTATGTTATTTTTGTTATCATTTTCCATTTAGTAATAATAATTTCTTTTTCTTTTAAATTTTATCATATTTTTCTTATGTACTAAACAAAACTAAGAATAAAAAGTCTCCATATATCCATTTTAAAAAGTCGCATAAAAGTTGTCGGATATCTTAAAAACGACAATGAAAAAGCTTAGTTCAATAAAAACTTTTCTTTCATTAGACTCTTGATCAATGCAAAGTTCAATGAAAAATAGATTTTATTTTCACATAAACGCATTAGATAAACAAATATTCCCACTCATAAAAATACCATTTCTTGTTTGAAGCAAACTTTTCTAATATATCATATCTATCAATTCTAAATATGAGTAAGGTTATTCATTATCTTTAATGAATATAACGCAATAGTTTAAAAATTTACTTCTGAGTATTGATAAAAACACGTAGAACTTGTAAACTTTGAAGGACTAAAGAAATATTAGCTCCTTTTATCTTTATTTAAATAAATATTTTAGCATTTAATTTTAAAAATTGTAATCATTGGAACCTCATAAAATGTAGCAAAAGTTTCCCAAACTTTTAAAAACCTAGTTCAAACAATAAGTCTTAGACATTCAGATATTATTTCTTATACCATATATAAAAATTATGATTCTTTGGTTCTTTATACTATATTTATGATAAATATATTACAGAACTTTCAGATTTTTGTAAAAATATTATAAAGAAGAATTGAAGAGAATTATTTAAAAGCGTTGAACATTTATTTTCAGTTAGTGTAATTTTCGAAGTTAGAATCTAGTATTAATTTGCGACTGTCTCTTTACGACGTGAACTTTTACGGATAAGGTTGTTGAATAAGAATAAGATTTCAAAACACATATATTTGATCTTACTAAAATTACATACCTAGCTACAAGTATTAAAGCATATAACTTAAACAATACAGTAAACTGTAAAAACATTATAATATTAGCACAATATGAAGTGTCAAAAATAAGATAAATAATATAAAACCTTGATATTTTAAATCTTAATTTATATAAGATTGGTATAATTAAAACTTATGTTACGAAACCGTGAGATAATTGTGAATATCAGAATAGCTTTACTATGTAAGAAATATTTTTATAAAAATACTTTCATTTAAATTCAACAGTATTTCTAGAGAATTCAAATGTATTATGTTTAATGTTCGAATAATATCTTACTAAAATTAATTAAATCATGAAAAATTCAAGTTGATTTTAAATAAGATTTTGATATAATAAACATAATGCAATAGTTTTATAAATTTAGGAATGATTGTTAAGTCGTTCTTATTTGTAAATAATTTATGTAAGACGAACATGATAAATAATATTCAAGTACAGTAGTTAAACTTCTAAATATTCTTCTGTGTGTTTAAATTTTGCAAGATATTTTAGTTCAATCGTTCTAAGTTAGTATTCTTAAAAACACAAGAAAATTAAGTATTTTCTTATGAAAAACCCTTTCAACTGAACTTTTCTTGACCTATACCTGATATTCACTTTATACTCTAATATTTAAAAAGAATGCATCTATTTTCTTCTTTCAACAATGCTTTAAATGTTTTGGACCTGAATAACTGGGACACCGTGATAAAGTTTTAAGAAACTCTCGCACATTTTCCAATAACTATATTTGTAACTGGTATGGTCTGAGCTTTCCCGAGCTTGATGTCACCCAATCACATCATTCGCTTTCATCAATCAAGTAACAGGAAGTTTGAACTCTATTTTCAATACGATGTTGGAAGAGCCGAAAAAAGGGATTGGGTGACCTACTGAAATAGTTGTGTAGCAGTTATTTGTCTTTTGTTGTGTCTTTAGTGTTTGTTATATCATACTTTTTCTATGTGTGAGCTAGTCAATAAAGACATGAAACTGAAAAGAAGTGTACTTCATGTATGTCAACTGCACCATTCCATCGTAGATTCTATATAGTGGAAACTAAAAATTAGCCATTTCAGTTAAAATGGAAGATAGTTAGTTGATGGTGGTAGTTAGATAGTTAATGTCCAGTTTTATATAAATCAATCTAGTGGTATATATATATATATATTATATATGTGTGTAGTCTTTAGGAAAATATGAATGTAGCTTAAACTTTCTATTACTTCAATTTTTAAAGAAAATTAGCTACAGATCGTGTGTTAGAGCTTTGTTAACTTGTCTGGTAAAATATTTTGAAATTTGCAAGGAAGCTATAGGAAATTCGTTTTCTCTCTATTGCAGTGCTTCTCAAACTTTCAATATTTACGACCAAATATTAAATCATAGTTTTCATTACCCCCTCCTTTCGCAAAATAGCAAAGCATTAATTCAATGATACTATATTTTTATGCAAAATATACAATACAACTTCAACCTGCTTAAATATCACCGGCGGCCTATAAACGTCTCTCTCGGTCAAAGCGTTAACTGTCTGGACGTATATATACGTCTCTATCGAAATACGTTTTCTGCCTACTATCACAAAGGTATTTTGATGGCTTTTGAATGCAATAAAGGACATTGTCAGCGTTTGCAGAAGTTGTAATTTCTAGAAGATATTGCTTATTTATTCAGATTAATAAAACATATAAACAGAATAATAAAAATAGAATAATAAAGAAATAATAAATAAAACCTGCTTATTTATTCATCATGAATACACCTACGCGCAAAACGGTGGCATTGGGGCGAATCGCGTAACTTTAAATTGGTAGTAAATGATTAATTATAAACGTACAAGTATCCAAGATAATGTTGATTTTATATAATTTATATATATAAGAAGCCCATGGGGATATTGCTAATTAATGTTGTTCTTAACTAGTATTATTAAATTCATTGCAAAATACATTGTGCAGTACTGATAGTTTTATAAACGTAATATGTCAGCGTAAATATGTATTTCTTTTTATTATGTGTCAGGATGCATTTTATTTGTTTAGTTTCTGTAAATTATAATTATTTTTTTAAATACTCTTTTGATTTTGACTTTTCAACATGCTCGATGCCCTCTTAAATTATCACACCTAAAGTGCAATACCCTAGTTGAGCAACATTACTCTAATGTATAATTATTCTTTATGTCTAGAAAGTCTTTCTAAATTCATAAAATTTCAACAAGTTTCTTTTATTTAAATAAAATTGAAAATAAGAAACATGCCTGGATATATAGAATATAGCATAATAAATTTTGTATATATATCTTAGTTTGAATTTCAAATCAAAATTTTATTTTTGGATGAACGAATACTTCTTATTACTAAAGAAAAATCCATATTCCTTTTATTTTAGGGATGAAAATTGTAAAATAAACTCGCTTTTAAACTAATAGTTCAAGTAATAAGTGAAAATGATAAATAGCAATTTAAGCTACTTCAGTCATCAAATGAGCACTTCTAATCTTTGGTATTGTTTGAATAGAAAAGAGTTGTGAAACACACACACATGCCGTTAATTAAAAGTGAAAATGTTACAAAGCTTACTTAAGAGATCTTTGATAATGAAAAAAAAACCCAATGTACTTATAAAAATTTATCCATTCGCGAAATAAACTGCTAGTTTGGGGCTCCACCCGTTAGTCTTAAAAATCCTTCTTTTGTTTCAAAATAATT
>BMAO01014847.1:0-15998 GCA_019973975.1 Trichonephila clavata | reverse complement strand
ATTTTTTAAAAAGCATTAAAAATAAATTAAAAATAAAAAAAACTTTTTTAAGAACAAGCTTTTATTTAAACGCTCTAAAAAAGATTAAAATAAACTTTTCCTTCAAAACTATTTTACTGTCAACTTATAACGTCATTATACAATTTATATGATATAAAAGCTTGTCGCGAGATTTAAGTACTCGTATTTACTTAGTTTGAATTTTTAAAAAATTAAAATCATTGAGGTCAAGTTATTTATTTTACTTGTTTATCTACACAGGTAAAATCTCGCGACAAGCTTTTATATCATATAAATTGTATAATGACGTTATAAGTTGACAGTAAAATAAGTTTTGAAGGAAAAGTTTATTTTAATCTTTTTAGAGCGTTTAAATAAAAGCTTGTTCTTAAAAAAGTTTTTTTTTTATTTTTAATTTATTTTTTACTTTTTAGTTATCGCTCTACAGGTTCTCAGCCTGTTCAACTCATTCAACGCTGGTTCACCACCCCTGATTTAGCTGAATCAATTCTCGCAAAAAGGGTATTAGACGAAAAAAAACACAATTTTTTTAAAAATCCGTAATTTTGTCAATCTTCGTGCAGATCTTGGGATCTGCACACGAAAAAAAAGGTTTCGTGAAATTATCTTAATAAATGACGAAGTTATTAAATGTTTAATTAAAATGTGACTATTTTTTGAAAAATCTTAAAAGAATATATTATTTATTTGAAATATTTCGAAGGTAAGGGATATATTTCTCTAACATATTAGAAGAAAAATCTAGTTAGTTATTAAAAAACTTCAAAAGGCATTTAAATATTTGTATTAATCAATAAAATGCTTAAAATTCAAAACGTATGTTGTAATCAAAAAGGAAAGTTTTCTCAACTAATGATAATATTTTGCTGGACATTGGATATCTTCTACGTAAGAATCTATTTTTTTAATTGCTCAGGTCATCTTTAGAAACTTGATTTTGAAAAAATAATTAACCATCGTATTATTTTTATACAGTCAAACCTCCATGTAACGAACCTCTATTTTGGGAATTTCTCTATTTTAAGAACTTTTTCCTGGACCCAAGCACATATTACTCTTTTCTTCGTAAAATAACTCCAAATAGCGAAGTGCATTTCCTATTTAACGAAATTTTTCTTCTCAGATTCGATTTTTTTTCTCTCCTTATTTTTAAAATCTCCTTATTTGTAAATTATTCTCTTTTGGCACATTTTATGGATATCAATAACCGTGAGCTGGTTTTACAACGTACCCCTAACTCATCTAGAGAAACAAAATTGCCGTAATTTTTCAAACAAAAAAAACTCAAATAAATTTAACAGATACTATTTGTAATTAAATTTAAGGACACATGTCGTAGTGTGTGTTTAGATTACTGGTGATAAAATGAGGTATATTTAAATTACTTGTAGACTTAAAATTAGAAAATTTCTTTAAAAAATTCATTTATTTTAAAATAAAATTATTAATTAATTGAAAATACATTGCATTTCTGGATAATATTTTTCTCTTATTGTTTTCCTAGCGGATTCCTTTTTGATGGGTAAGATATATATAAAAAAAATGATCCTTCCGATTCTGTAAATATTTTTTGTCTGAGTTTCATAGATTAAAGTTAGATAAATGTTTTTAAAGAATTTCTACAATACGCCATCTCAGTTTAACTTGGCAGCGTTGAGAAAGGTATACAATGTACCAATCTACTTGAAAAATAGCTCGACTTTTTTTGTTTTGAATTTAAATCCAAGAAAATAGATAGAAATTTGTAAAAAAATTGCATAAGTTGCAGAAATTAGATTATTTTTACGTTGTAGAAATGTAATTATTTTTTAGACAAAGTTAATAAATACAGTGAATAGAGCAACGTTATAAAATTTTAGTTTGGCTGAAAACCGATTTTCGACGCCAACTTTTGTCATTGTTGTAAAAATAACATTATTACACAACAATGCAAATATATCAAAGTTGGCGCCCAAAACTAGTTAAATGTTTTTAATTAATATCTTTTTAATTAATTGCAATATCGAAATATAAATGGTCAAAACATGCATTGTCATCCAAACTAAACGTGTGTACAAAATTTCAGCTCAATAGGGTGAAGATATCAGCTTCAAAATTGAGTTGCAAGATTCCACCCGAACAAATTACATACATACATACATACATTGTAAGTTAAATAAAAGCTTGTAATAAAAAAAAATTTGACTGTTATTGGAGCTTGTTTTTCTACTTGTTGTATTTATGTACTGGATTTAAGTGTTAATCAAGAAAATTCAGTACTTGCATGTTATACTGTCGAATAATGCCAGCCAACAAAAAGTTACATCAATCACTGCCATCATTATTAATACTGTGTTCCAATGTGTACAGGGATAATTTCCACTATTGGCTGTATATCGTGGCATTTCGCAGTCTTGATTTGATGAAAATTGTATTGTATGTATTTATGTTTAATCCATATTATGAAACGGTACCTAATATCAATTGTTTTTGCTAAATCAAAAACAATCAACAAATGCTACAATGTACGGTCAATAATGGTAAAATTTTCCTGTGCATGCTCAAATATAATAATCTTAATCATAAATTGTCTTACTTTTTATCAAGTTTTTTAAAAAAATTATTAGAAGGTAAAATAAAGAGAACACATTGTATTTTTTAAATTTTTGGAAGTTAAGGTGCTGAAATAAACATTTTACAAAATTTAAGAGTTTGTATTACTGTTTTCAGAACATCTCTGCATTGTTATCTGTTAAAATGGTGTAAAATATGATAAATGGTATTCCAGACAAAAAATAAAATAATTTAATAAAAATTACAATTTGAAGAAAAATTTATTCCTTTAATAATAAAAAGAAAATTGTCAAACTTAGAAGAATCAAATCTGGGCATAGTGGAAAAGTTTACGAAAGAAGTGCAGAATTTTTACCAAACATGTTTCCAATATGTTAAAGAATGGTCTGGAACTAATTCAGCATTTGAAAGATTTTTTGAGATTGAATGTTGATAATTTAACTGTAGCACTTATTGTAAAGTTCAATATGAAGGATATTTCTTGCTGCAAAATTTCTGCTATATATTAGAAAATGATATATAATTTAAAAAATTCATTCAATGGAGAAATACTCATTTAGGTAAATAATTAAAAGGGATGTAAGCACACTTGTGTACTTTGTTTGAATTAATGAAATGTTTTAGATATTTATGTTGTAATTTTTTCTTCCTCCTCTTCATTGTAAGAAAATTATTCACTTTAATTATACAAATATGTGAAAAAGAAACTGTTGTATAACTCATATGAATTTATCTGTTTAAAGTAATTCTCTATTCCTTAATATACATTAAAAAAATGCTAAGCCATTTTTATATATGTTTACTGAGCATTTTGTCCATGATTAACATTCATGGGTATTTTTCGTTTAAGTATTAACTACATGATTATAAACTTAATTTTTTGATTCACCGTAGATTGATCTTGGAATAAATTACTAACAATTGAAATTTAAACAAGTCAACCCAAGATCATAATTAAACTTTTGCTTTGCGTTAACTAAAAAAAATGTTCCATCAGTTACACAACTACCACAATCTATCAATTTTATTGAACCATTTATTAATCTTATACTTTAATTTCAAACAAGAATATTCTGGAATTCTTAAAATATATATACATAATTCAAAAAATATGAAAATTTATTGAATATATAATATATTCAAAAGAATATATTATATATAATGAAACGCATCACACACATACATTAGAAATGTATTACATGTTTATGAAAAAAGAAAAATATTTAATCCCTTTCATGTTGTTACAGTAACTAAAGTGTAAGAAAATGGATTTTCCTTCAACTACAACAACGAAGATTTGTACTCCACTGAAGAGTTAATTCTTATACAGGGGTGGCCAACCTTATAGCTATGGGTGCCAAACAAATCTAACAATATCATTCACTGTGCCACACTATAGGGAATATTTGAAACAATTGAATTTCTGTGGCAATGCATACAGATTTGGAGTTTTATAATACATTAAAAGTATACAGCATTTAAAGATATTAACAAAAATAAGCAACATAATAAATAAATCTATTCCTTCAACATAGATAAAAAAAATTCACATTATACACATAAATAGGTATCTTGTAAAAACTTTGATTATAATAAAAATATAAGTATTCCAGCCATATAATTAGTATACCTTCAATACAAAAAATTTTAATTACAGAAATTTCTTCACATGTATATATATGGAACCAAAAGTGGAAAGCAGAGTGCAGTTGTGATGTAATAATTTTAATGTTTTTGTGAGATATGAAGCAATTCAAGGACATGGAAAATAAAAGTAAGAAAATTAATATCAATGAGCTTAAAATCATTGTGAAAAAGTCTTCGGGATATAATCAGATCCATTGGATGGCAGTACTTATCAATCCAGCATGTTATTTATAACTTTAAATATACAGAAGTTTACACAGCCAAACTTCGTTCTGGTCGTCCATCTAAACTTGCAATCAGAGAAAAATGAAGTATGATATCCGTAGTGAAAAATAATTCGCGTTTGGAAACTCAAACTGCAACATTTACGAGATGTTACAAAAAAAATCTTAAAAAAGGGCGGATACTGTAGTCGAGTGGTTCACAAAAAGTCTTATGTTTCAAAAGCCAAAAGATAGCTTTTGCAAAAGAGCATATACATAAGCCTCCAGAGTTCTGGAGAACTGTGATATTCTTCAAGAGAGCAAATTTTGTATCCTTGGCATAAAATATTGTAAATTGGTATGGAAAAAAACCTTGTACAAGTGCTTCAAAAAGAGCATTTAGTTTAATGGGAAATTACTTTGGCAGTGAAGTTATACTGTGGGGGTGCATGGCAAGTTGGAGTATATCGAATCAATTATAAACAAATATGATTACCTTGATGTCCTAAAAACAATTTAAAGGAAAGTGCTGCCAAACTCAGCCTAAGATCGTCATTTCATTTCCAACACGACAACGATTTTAAGCATACCACTGAGATTGTGAAGCTTTGGTTCATGTATAATGTCCCAAATCAATTGTACATGCCCCTGCCAGTCATTTGATCTGAATCCTTCAGAACACCTATGGGATTTGTTGGAGCCCATAACTCGTCAACACATCTAGCAAGGATATGCTGAAGAGATGTCAAAAGATAAGCACTGAAGAAACCACAACACTTAATAATTCAATACTGAAACGACTTCAGGATGTTCTCAAAAGACGGTGTTAATCCCAACCAGCTATTAAATAGCTCATCATCCTTGTTAAATAATTTTTATGGTTACTACTAAAACAGTGAGCGCAGACTGTTTCTACTTGATTTTTGTTAGTATTGCTACAAACCTGTATTTATTTTAAAAGCTATGAAAGCAAACCCAGTTTACTTTAGTTTTTTATTCTCAATACTAGAAATAAATTAAATAAAATATAATTAAAATTTTTTTTCTTTCAAATTCCAGTTTTTAAATTTTTTGTTGTTTTTTATGTAAGCAACAATATGCGAACGTAGACTTTTTCTAGCATGTGTATATGCTTTCATTATTATGTATACTCATCAGTATTTGCATCAGGTTAAAAATTTTGGAAACTTAGAAAAATATCTTATAGTTTTTTATTCTTGTTCAGTGTCTAGCTATAAATATACATTATAGATAATCATCATCCCTTTATAACAAACAGGATGATTCCAGAACTTTTTTTAGACAAATTCCTTTTTAGGAAAAAATTGATGGAATTCAACTACTTAAAAATTATCAGTATTACTTCATTGTGTTGTACACCATAATGTATAGAAATTGTTTGTGGTAGCATTTCACTTTTAATTACTTATTTTTGAATCTAGAAATTATCCTCATATATTAATCTTAATATTTACTAAATAACAGGCACATAATGATCAGATTAGATGAAAATAGGACCTAAAATACAACTCACTTTTAGAGAATCTAACAGTACAACATTTTTACCTTACATTTCTGTTACATATTGTTATCTATACACATTTATATTCTTTATTACTTTTTAATTGTACAATAATATACTTATATCCCTTAAAAACTACTTCCATTAAAATGTGTGTACATATTTGATTATATTTTTTAATTAAATACACATTTCAAACAAAATGCTACACACTTTCATACACAGATCTTTTATTCTCATAATCAGAAATAATGTTACCTTGATACACATGATTAAGAATGTTGTTAAAATTCTTAGGAAACAGGATACAAATGCAATGAAGCAATTTATTATTTTACGTTTATTGCATTAAAACATTAGCTAAATATAATGTACAATTACTTTAATCATTCAATTTATCATACATACAGTTTTACAAAAATGGTGAAATTATTCAAAATTAATTTTTTTTCTGAGGATTTTTTTCCAACCATATTATTCTTGTGACAGCAAATAACTCATTATTTCAAACCACATAATTAATTTCTAACAAAACTTTAATTTCTACGCTATTGTGAATTCTTTTAATTTAAATTAAATTGTAAGCACTACTTCATCCCGTAGAGATTAACTTCTCTCTTTTCATAAATGTTTTAACTTAATCATTGTAAGGAATGCTTTCTTCTCAGTTTTCCAGAAGATTCTATTAGGGAAAAATTCCCTATAACTGCCAAATTCTTCCCTTAAACTGCCAAATTTTTCCCTCTTAAAAACTGAATAATTTACTTTACCCTACCCAGCTCTAAAATAGACTAGTCCATTATTTGCAGTCTTCAGCCTCTAGTGTCTATACTATAGTTTAACTAAAGGCCAAAGGGAGAGCCAGTAATGTTCATTTGATGCTGCTACCTAGTGGAATACAGAAAAATTAAGACATTAGTCATCTTGCCCCGGTCTCCCCTATGTGATATATGAACGTTTCTTTCTCTTAAAACATTTCTTTAAGACATCTTGCTTTTAAAAAAAAATTAAACTGTGGAATACTTTTAAAAGTGTAATGTTTCTTTTGTTTGTACTATGATTTATATTTTTGTAACGGGTAAAAAACTTTTTTTTAGGTTTTTCCATTAGTTTTTTTTATATAGTTCGACATTTTATTAGCAGTAATTTGAGAAGGACATTTTTTTTCTCTTATAGTAAGATGTGAGAAGAAATATATATTTCATTTGATTATGACTTCTATATTTTTAAACAAGGAGACAAAAAAAGAAATAAAATTGATATATTTGTAATTTTACTGTAAAGATATATGTAATATTTTCGTATAACATTAAATAAAAAATTAATGTAAATTTGAGTATATTGTGATATATATGGATCTACACGCCGAAAAATTGTTTCGATAAATATGTTAAAATATGAGGGTGTACTTTCAATTTGAGGATGCATAAGTGTTCTTGTATTAAAGATATATCTTTTATATCTCAGAAAAATGTATTAGTTCTTGTAATAGAATTTCTTCCTGATATTCTCTTGTAGAGTGTTGCTTGAATTAAAATAGTATTTACTTTTAGGGCTTCTGTGGACGGTATTTCAATAGTTAAATGTCTGGGAGAAATCTGGGAAACAACAAAATACTTTTGCTACTTCATAAGCTGTTTGAAAAAAAAAATCAAAACTTCAAATTTGAAAAAAAGATATGTACAGGGCCTCTTTTATATAGTTCCTGACTCATTCTCTATAAGATCATGGTTTGTATAAACGGTATTTCAATAGTTAAATGTCTGGGAGAAATCTGGAAACAACAAAATACTTTTGCTACTTCATAAGCTGTTTGAAAAAAAAAATCAAAACTTCAAATTTGAAAAAAAGATATGTACAGGGCCTCTTTTATATAGTTCCTGACTCATTCTCTATAAGATCATGGTTTGTATAAACGGTATTTCAATAGTTAAATGTCTGGGAGAAATCTGGGAAACAACAAAATACTTTTGCTACTTCATAAGCTGTTTGAAAAAAAAAATCAAAACTTCAAATTTGAAAAAAAGATATGTACAGGGCCTCTTTTATATAGTTCCTGACTCATTCTCTATAAGATCATGGTTTGTATAAACGGTATTTCAATAGTTAAATGTCTGGGAGAAATCTGGGAAACAACAAAATACTTTTGCTACTTCATAAGCTGTTTGAAAAAAAAAATCAAAACTTCAAATTTGAAAAAAAGATATGTACAGGCCTCTTTTATATAGTTCCTGACTCATTCTCTATAAGATCATGGTTTGTATAAACGGTATTTCAATAGTTAAATGTCTGGGAGAAATCTGGGAAACAACAAAATACTTTTGCTACTTCATAAGCTGTTTGAAAAAAAAAATCAAAACTTCAAATTTGAAAAAAAGATATGTACAGGGCCTCTTTTATATAGTTCCTGACTCATTCTCTATAAGATCATGGTTTGTATAAACGGTATTTCAATAGTTAAATGTCTGGGAGAAATCTGGGAAACAACAAAATACTTTTGCTGCTTCATAAGCTGTTTGGAAAAAAAAAATCAAAACTTCAAATTTGAAAAAAAGATATGTACAGGGCCACTTTTATATAGTTCCTGACTCATTCTCTATAAGATCATGGTTTGTATAAACGGTATTTCAATAGTTAAATGTCTGGGAGAAATCTGGGAAACAACAAAATACTTTTGCTACTTCATAAGCTGTTTGAAAAAAAAAATCAAAACTTCAAATTTGAAAAAAAGATATGTACAGGACCTCTTTTATATAGTTCCTGACTCATTCTCTATAAGATCATGGTTTGTATAAACGGTATTTCAATAGTTAAATGTCTGGGAGAAATCTGGGAAACAACAAAATACTTTTGCTACTTCATAAGCTGTTTGAAAAAAAAATCAAAACTTCAAATTTGAAAAAAAGATATGTACAGGGCCTCTTTTATATAGTTCCTGACTCATTCTCTATAAGATCATGGTTTGTATAATTTTAATTGTCGAATGTTATTCCCGAGCATATTCTGCAAAAAAACTCGGAATTACAAACTACGAGTCAACTTGCAACATTGCATTATTAGGTGATGACCATTGGCAATGTCTAGACCACTGATTCTTATTTTGTTTTCTGTTGCAGTACTCTTTTAACAATTTCAAAAAATTTGGCGGCACACTGACAGTTAAATAAGTTTAAAAGAGTATTTTACTCATTTGTAATACACTTCCATCTATCCATGAAAGAATGCTAAATATACTACAAATAACTCAGTGGCGCATGAGGGCCTACAGCGCCCATATCATTATACATGACCATTGGGCGCTGAGGTGCATGAACAGACGACCCGATCAGGTGGTCAGTCTGAAGCGAAACCCCGAGTGTTCTAGTCCCCAAGTAAGTTTGGTACTCATTTATCGACCCACTGAAGGGATGATAGGCTGAGTCAACCTTCCCCAGGCTGAGGATAGAACCAGTGGTGTGGAAGGGCGATGCACTACCACTCAGCCACTGGGCTTCCTAAAACACTTCGTTTATTTCTATAAAATGGCCGAATGATTCAGTTCCAGATTTTATATTTTTCTCAGAGTATAATTTGAAAAAAGTTTGGCAGCACACAAAAGTGCTGTGGCACAGTGGTTGAGAATTACTGATCTAGGCAATAAGCCTCTGCCACCATAAACCATCATTATTCATTTAATCGAAATGCGGCAGTTGGTCAAGATGGTTTGTGAGTCATGCACATTTATATATTTGTTGGACGAGATAACCGTTGTACGAGTATTTTACAATGTATTTTATTCACTCTACTTTTAAGGATCACAGATAGGACCTACTACATAGGTGCGCTGGACCACAAAAAGTTGTAAGATGTCTCTAGGCCTAGAACCTCAAGAATTCTTTAGATGTCCTCGCCTGAATCCAATAAGCGAGATTTTGTTTGTGGCGGAAGCAAAAATAAGGCAGTAACAGCCTCCGGACAGGAGTGACCACCTTTGTCTAGTGGTCATGCTCGGATCCATAGATCGCGGGTTCAATGTCCGACATTGGTGACCTTGGCTGAAAAGAAAAACGCAAACCTCTTCTGACATGTAGTGGCGCCATCTACCCACAAGAAGAGCAAGCAAAGTCGTCAGACTCACTCGACGCAGCAAACAAAGTCGTCAGATTCACTTGACGCAACAGTAACACGCTCGCCATAACAACAAATATCCCGTTCGTTCGCCTATCCACTGACTCACTGGCGGTGTCTAAAATAAGCCAGTAACAGCCTCCCGACAGGAGTGGTCACTTTTGTCTAGTGGTCATGTTACTTGGCTTAGGATCCATAGATCGCGAGTTCAATCCCTGACATTGCTGACAAAAAAACTTTTACCTGTTGTAAAAAATTGTAAAGATTTTTTTTTCAAAGTCTTTGATCGGATGTGGTTTTTGATAAAATTCTTTGTGGGGGGATGCTAGAGAACTGGCCGACAAGATTAATATCCATTTAATTTTGAGGTGACACCCCACGTCAGAGTTCGACGGAAAAAAAATTAATTATGAAGCATGATATGATCTTGTGAAAGGTCTTAAATTAAAATTCGAGGCTTATTTTATTACAATTAATCGAGCAATTAATGCCTTCGAATGTAGAATTAATTTATAAGTACCCACAGCAATTGTTTTGGATTTTTTTGCTATACATATGATTTGAAAGATATCCCTAAAAATGTACTACTACAAATATGTAGAAATAATGGTGACCGATGGAGAATCAGTTGATATAAACGCGCTTGATCCATAATATGTGATAGTATAAGTTTCGGCTTTATTAGGCAAAAAAAGAAAGCCACACTGAAGTCTTAAATTTTATTTCAACTTAAGAAATTTGCACCAAATTTTGCTGTATCATTAAGAATTCTTCCTTTCGTCAATAAATGTAGCAAATGGAGAGAAAATTTTTTGAAAGTTAAAATTAATAAAAAAAGTTTTATGATCCTCAAATATTTAATGTAGAATGAATGATTTAACTATATACATTGGCTAAGGAATAGGAATTAGCTAAACAAATTGATTTAAAATAATTGATCAGAAAGTTTTCAGAATTAAAAGACAGAAAAGAAAAAAAAGACTTTTGTAACTTTTGTTTATATAGTAATTTGTTTTAATTTTGTATTCCAGAGTTTTTATTTGCAGGAATTATTAAAGTTTTATTGGTGTGTATCTATGTGAGCAATTTATCTTTTTTAATAATTTTTTACTTTGGGAAGAGTGGCATTTTACATGTTTGTCCGGGACGGCAAAATTCTTAGAGCCAGCTCTGATGTGTGTGAGCTATATTATTTGACAGTAGACCAACCAGGTATGAAGCCCAAAGCTTTTTTACAATATTTGGTCCGTGAATCTAACATTCAAACTAAGAAAGTATAGAAACTATTATTTGTAGGATCAAATTTTTGCATTTTAAACTTTGAATATCCCCAATCTAGGTTTCACAATTAGTAATTATTCTAGGTTTTCATTATGTAACTCCTTTTTTTCCCCATTTTGTAATTTAAGCTTCTTTAATTCAAACTTTATTTTGTCTTTACATCTCCTTTGCTTTAATTCTTCCTGGCACTTCTTTTTTTCTTATTAGTTGGGTTTCTTTTTTGTCCGTCTTCTCTTTTATTTTCCTCTTCACAGTGTTTTATAATTTTTTCACAAAATTTTCATTATAGTTTAGATTTTAAATTATCAATTTTGCAATAGTCAAGTTATTCTTTCAGTTCGATTTCTGTTAAAGTGTCAGCATTTTCAATTCGATTCACTTAATTTTTTTTTTGTAACAAAAATTAATTTTTTCGAAAATAATATTCAATTGGACAAATAAATATGAATTTCTATCCAAAATAAAAATATCACTGTGAAAATACACCTACCAGTTTAAGAGAAATATGCTACATTTCATTATATTGATTTTTCTGAAAAAAGCGGTAATTCATTTTTAATAACTTAAAATACTATTACAAAATAGAAAATGTTGAACTAGAAATCTAGGTTTTTTTTTTTAAATTAAAGATTCTTTTAATATACCAGCATTTCTTTCCATAATTTTATTTGCGTCTGATGAGTGTAATATTTCTAAATATCATTTGACTTTACCATAAATGTGGCTGATTTAGCTAGTAGTCAAGGTCACGTACACGTGGCCGGCGTGTCATGAGTTCGAGCCTAGAACTACTGAAGACCCGCCGTGTAGAGGAGACCGATGCACGTTAAATATGTCAAGGATCAAACGTACTCCTGTTGATGTGGTGTGGAAATGCCAGTGAACGTGTCGTCCTTGTCACTTGACTGAAGTTCAAAATTATGAGGTCTGTCGCCAATAGCCGTCGAGCAGCTTTTTTGTGCGACGTTTATATAACTCTGACAGTACCGTAAAATCTCATTAACACCACTCTTTTCAAAAACTGGACTTCAAACCATAATTTTTTTCGTTCCGGTTCAACTAAAATAATATATGGGTTCAGTTCCAGTTTTCGATTCAGTTCCGAATGATAATTTTATTTTACGTATATTCTTATTTTTACCAAAATGTAATTCTATCATAAACAAAAAATTAATTCTATCAAAATTTAGAAGTTTTTATTATTTTTTTAACTAGCACACTACCAGATAGTTATCTAAAGAAATCTAGTTCATTCAACTGAATTAAATATACATTATGCAAGTAGTTTCACACGAAAATGAAACAAAAATATTAGTGAACATCAAAACAGGAAATCAAGCAATGTAGCAATCAGGAAGTAGCAATGTACATGTAATGGTGATAATAATATGGTTGACGTTAAATTAGAAAATATTGATAAGTGTGGTTACAGTAGTAAAATTACTGAATATATATATATATCGCACCGAAATAAGCCGATATTAAATTTTCGTTCAGTTCTAGTTTTCGTTCCAGTTATAGGTTCAGTTCCGATTCGGAAGCCTTAGAAAAAACCCTTTAAAATTTCTCAATTTAATATTATAGATTACCATAAAAAATAATCTTGTAGAACTCACAACTTTAAATTGGGAAAAAAGTTCAAACTAAAACACGAATGGATTATATGATTTCGATATTTAAAATTATATGCACACAAAATAGAATCAACGCGTGAAAGAAGAATAATCATGCACATGAAACAAGTCTCAAAAGATATGGTAAAGAGAATAGGAAATTCGAAAGAAGTTAAAAGCAATAATAGGCTAATTTTGAAAAGGCACATATTGGGCTTTTTGCAAATTTACTATTTTTGTTAAAATATTAAATATTTTTCGGCACCTCAATCATTAGACAGTATTTTTTTTTTTATAGTTTTCTCATATTTATTTTCCCATCATTAACTGAAATATTTAAAAGATATGCCCATTAGAATATTTTTAAATTTTATTACGTTTAATTTGTGTTTTTATGCAAGATATTTTTGATGCGTTTCAGCAACTGAAATCTGAGACAACATCAACTTCTGATATCTGAGTTAAGACCTTACGTGTTAAAGATTACACATAAGGTCTTAACTCATGTGGAGTAAAGAAAGCGTAATAGAGATTTCTCTGGACCTCTTAGTGGTCGCAGTCAATGCCAATTTAGGCTCATTTCAGGCCCTGGGCGCAGAAGATCTACAGGCCTCCTTGGCACTGGCGGATCGAAATTTAAAGCGAGAAAATCTGGTTAACTCCAGCTTCTCCGGGCCCCTGTGCGCCCGCCCCAAGCGCCCAATGGATAAACGGCACTGGTCGCAGTAGCTTGATGGTTAAGTTAATGGACTCGTGGCTGGCGAGTCGTGAGTTCGAGCATAGTACCGATGAAGACCCGTCGTGCAGAGCGGCCCGATGCACTTAAATATGTCGAGGCTCAAATGTCCTCCAGCTGGTGTGGTGGGGAAGTTAGGAGAAAGAGGATGCCAGCTCAGGTGTCGTCCTCGTCACTTGACCATGGTTCAAAATTAGGAGGTAAGTCACCACAAAAGCCCTGGTGTAGCTGAATAGTGCGACTTTAATATTCACTTACTCACTGGAAAAATTTGATATAAAATATCAATCTAAGAAACCAACTTGCTACATATCGTGATTCAAAATCAAAATAATCGTTACAAAAAAAAAAAATCCTGTTATATTTATATTGTCAATCTAGCTCTATACTGCAAATTTAATTTGGCAAATTAAATCAAGTAGAAACACGGGGGCGCTGGAAGTCAAAGGTGAAGGGGAAAAAATTTTCTTTTGATATTCATCTCATTTTTTTTTTCGTGTAATTTTAGCTAAATTCAGAATTTAGGGACTTTATTATATTATTTTAACAAAACACAAGAACACTTCTTCAAGTTCCTTTTATTATAGTGTTTATCAGTGTTGATTGATATGGATTTGGAGTACTTGTTAGTATGATTTAGAAAACGTTTTCGTATTATGAAATGTGCTAAAATATTTATGTAAACAGTTTACATACATTTTTAAAATTTTTAACTGAATTAGTTATTAAATTTTAACATTAATATATCATCTAAAGTAATTGTAGATTTATTAAACGTAAATTAAATATTTATTTTGAAATACAGTAAATAATATATATTTTAACAGACGCATTTTTTTGATCATACATATTAAAATAACCTTAAATTTATTTATTTATTTATTTTGTAAATTTTTTCGATTAGAAATTTTTAATAGTTTTAAAAGAGAAATACCAGACAAATCAACAGGAATAATTTTATTAAGTTAAAAGATTTTGTTTCGTTAATGACCTAATAATTATCAATAACAAAAAGATATAGTGATTGATCAATTTCATAACGAACACATATTAATTTTCTGTCACCAGTACTCTATTTCTTTCATTTAACCTTTTTTTGTAAATTTACTAAAAAGAAACATGCATACAACTTCTTATATCTATTCAAACACTTAATATTCGTCCTCTCAAATATTGAGAACTTTTTATGATAATAATTTGACAAAATCCACTAAAAACTTTCATACTCCAAATTTTTTGGAGATTATTAGCATTGATTTAAGTTTAGACAAATCTTTTATTCATATATAAAACCCTCCTTTTTTCCTTACTTTGAAAAAGGCATGTTTTACAGAATGCATCAATGAAATTTTTAAATCTCTTAATCTAAGAAATTATTTACTCATAAAATACTTTAAATGTGAAAAAATCTTACCTTTACCATGTTTCTTGTGTAATTACACCCTGCAGCAGATATGAATTTTATCATGGTTAAAAAATCAGCTGAAGATATAGCTTTTTTTACAGAATATTTGGATGCAACCTCGGTTAACAAATTGCATCCTATGTACTCGTAATTAAAGTTTGGAATTTTAACCATATCAGAGAACATTGGTAAGTTCCCCCCATTTTAGCTCTTGAATGACGATTTGAAGGTTGATTCCCATTCTCTGGCATAATCTAAAATAGTGACCGAACAAGGGATAAAAACCGATGGTGCTAATGAAGGCTGCAAATGCTCCTACTATATCCGTCCCAGGGCCTCCACCCAAACAGCACATCGTCAGACGTCTTTTAGATTCGAAAAAGTCATATACAATCGACTCATTAAGGATAGCCTTTTGTAGTAGATCACAAACCATACCGGTGTACAACAATGCATACTTATGTATATAAGCACAACGATGACCGGGATCGTTATAATCGGCAACCTTGACAGCTTTATTTGATTCCCATTCAGGATTTGGCATATATGCCTCTTTCATATCTTTTATGGCATCACGAATTCTGTTGTCATTCACATAAAATTTAGTTTTTTCTTTAGTGAGTACTGCATCATACAATTGACTGAAAAAAGTTGAAAAATCCATCATTCTGTTTCAGCAGATAAGCAAAAAAGTAAACAAACCTTGATTGGAACGTGTAATTCAATTAACCGAGAAATCGAAAGAATAATGTGCATAAGAAGTCGAAGCTAATTGTTTACAAACATCAGTAGAGATTACGAGAAAGAAGACATTTCTCTCCTTCCGATAATTCAATTCTGCCTCACGCGAGCGGATGGTTGAGTTTCGTTTGATAAAGGGGAAGTCCCTTTTTTAACAAAAGCTGTTACA
>BMAO01014846.1:0-60390 GCA_019973975.1 Trichonephila clavata | reverse complement strand
AGAGTGTTTAATTGAATGAGTATGTGATGATTTGATTTATCGAATAACTGATATTGCCTTTTCATTTCTGAAAAAAAAAAGATTATTATAGATTTAAAAATTAAAATAAGCAATACCATTTTCCGTTGCAAAACTCTGGTTACTTGCATAAAAAAATAAATATTTTGTTTAAAAACATAAAATTAGTTTTGATTTAATATTTTATAAATCATTTGACCAGTTTAGAAACAATTGTGAGATCTGATACTCTTAGAACTTCTGCTTGCATGTGAATTTACAAAACATTAATGAAAACTTTCGAGAAATGTCGTATAATCACATATTCCCTAATCCGTACTTTTGCATATTGTTACATTATTACAAGGCATTTTGAATTAACTTTGATGTTTTTAATACATCAAGAATAAAAATTCTTTGAAAATTGATACAGATTTTGAAAAAATTAACGTAAATATTATAAAATATCTCGTTAAACAAAAACTGAAAAATCTTATGCATGTATTTTCTGGGCAATTTAAATAAAATAGGAAACAAAACAGCCTTAAAATAAATATAGAATAAGCTAATGTTATAACCGATACTCGAAAATAACTCAGGCGGCTGGCTCAAATAAATTTAATTGGTGGTACATTCTAATTGAGCATAGTTACAATTACATATAAACGGGAAAAATCTATACAAATACTAAGGGGTTTGCGTGGGCGGACATTGGCACATCCTTACTTCCCCGAGGGGGCAGGCTGACTCGTTAAGTGTACACACGGCCAGGAGAGGGTGCTCTATTACCATTCGTTACAATATTTAATAAAAATGGACAAATACATGCAGTAATTCATAATTTTTGTGATGAAGTGCAATTTTATATTAATAATGCAATTTTCTCAAAATGATGTTTTTCAAACTATGTGTACTTTTTTCTCAGAACCTATTGAATATGTACACAAGACAATTTTACTGAACATAACTGATATATGTAACTATATATATACTGAAGTGAGCTTAAATTAATATTCCCCAAATATTTTTGTAAAAGTCAGTTATCGTGAAAAAAATGACAATTTTCAAAAAATTCATAGTGATTCTTTTACGTTGCATGATTTTGAAAAATCTTTTACAATATATTTCAAAAATCTCACTTCAGCATAAATATAAAAGTATAATTAATATACAAACAAAATTTGAAGATTTTATATTTAACATTTTCTGAGAAAAAGGTACATAAAAAAGGTCAATTTATATTTAACATTAGCGGTATTGTGGGTATCAACTTACTTAATAATTTCTTGTAAATGAGTGATCATTTTTTAAAACTATATTATATGTAAACCATATTGGATTTTAATATTTCATAAAATTACTCATGTAAAAAGTATTACATAAAGAGCCTCATTATATTATATTGCTATTCGTTCCATTAGTTTTAACTTTATTGTCACAATCAATGCCTAATTTCAGATTCCATCCAAAAAGACCATCGCAATGTTTCACTTGCTGTTGGCAGCAGTTCGTCTGTATTACAGATGGGATTGGTTAATCGGGTGCGAAAAGCGGCTAATGCTTTCCTGTTATCCAATTCCCTTCCCGAATGGTTCAGAAATCGAATTCCGATGGCTGAGACGGATGGAAAAGCTCTTTAACCGGACAGTTAAACTGAAATGACATTCGATGTAGGGAAATAGATCGATGGCATTCAATTCGATATAGATTGTGCATCTCACTATTTTAAATATATATTGCAGAAATGAAATATGAAATGTAAATGTTGAATAATTTAAGTAATAATTACTAAATTTAACACACACGGAACACATTAATTAAAGCCCTCACAGAGATAACTCATATTTTATAAGGAAAAAAAACATTTTTTTTTTATGAAAACATATAAATGGAAATAAAATACTTTAAAAAATGTTATTTGCTTTGTGACGTAAGACACCGATGAAAAGGGAATGTACATAAAGTCATATGTATGTAAAATTTCTCTTTTGCGGAATCAAATATGCATTGATGAAAAATTGGAATTCAGTAACTGAATAGCTGAATGCATGCTATATTAACTGATTGTTTATCAGTGTTAGAGAAGCATGAGGTTTACAGTTAACAAGCATCGTGATTTTAAACCAAAAAAGAGAAAAACATCTAAGCTGGAATTCATTCTTCGGAATTTGGCACTGTTGTACGTAGTGTGTGAATCACTCGATGCTCAAAGTTTTTAAATCGGCACATTGTAGATGCCCAGAGAATTCGGTTCACAAGTTCAGTAAAAATTGTAATTTATTTTCAATTAAATAGTTATTTGTATCTATAAAATATAAAATCTTATTTTTAAATTACTTTTTTTACAAATATGTATGTATTAATTTAAAATGCATGAACATGGTATTACAAACTGGTCAATATTAAAACATTTATTTTCCTGATTTTATTCCTTCTAAACATGTAAATGTTTTAACAAAGTTTTTATAACTATCAATGCAAACTATGGCAATCAATTTACAGGAAAAATTATTTACTTGTATAATTTACATATATTCTATTATTTCAAATATACGGAAAATGCCACAATTTTCGCAAAATTCTTCTCATTTATTACATTTCTACCCAACGTTTTTAATACAAAAATCAAATGAATAATAATAAATAAATATGATACTTTTTCTAGAAGCAAACAAATCTTCATATGTTCTTCGAACTCCTATTCAACATTTTAAGTTTCCTAAAAGTATATAAATTGCACGTTCTTGTATGAACTACTGAATAGCCAGGGAAAACAAACATACTCGTACACAGGCTCGGAATATGCAAATCAATTTGCAGAGCTTTCGATATGAAAAAGATGTTTCGACCCTTTCCCCTCGAGGATTATTGCCCAGATTTTCTCTTAAGCACGATTCCTTTGCTCAGTGAAGCGCATTCAGAGTAAATATACGAAATAAGTGACTTCGAAACTTTTAGTCGCTTTAAAAGTAAGTTACTTCTCATACGTAGAGTTCTTGAAAACTACATATGAGGCTTATTTACCTTCCTAAGAAAGATACTTTTTCTCGTTTAGGATGAATGTAGACTTCAATGTTTTATCTTAACAATCATTCTGCTTGAACATTTATTTCTTTACCCTTTCGTTATTGTCATTTGCTTCTAAAGAAATTTCTGTTTTGTGTTCACTAAGCGCGTCTAAATATTTGGTTCTTAACTATCCTAGTCATTTTGATCAATGATTCAAATAAACTTGTCTTCATTTAGAAATATCATTTATTCCACGTAATATATAAATCATTTTATTGTCTCTTTATTGAAATCTAAGGAGAATTCACTGGCTAATTATAATGGATATAACAACGAAACATCGGTAGATAAATGTGTTTCTCATTTTAGTGTTTAGTCATGAAAAACAGTATATTTGCTAAATTTCTGCCAAATTCTTCGAAAGAAGGATAACTTATTAAAATAATTATTAATTTTTTGTTACTTAATTGTTTGTAAGAAAGTAATTTAAACACTTGTAAGGTATAAATATAAAATTCTACACATTTTAATAAATAATGTACAACAACTAATTTATATATACTTTCCCTCATTTTAGCGTTTCTTTTTCAATCCCCCCTCCCCAAATATAAGCATAGAATAGTTAAGGAAAAGATCTTTCCATAATAACAAAAAATATATTATTTTTAGAATATTCAAGAAAAAATTAAAGTTGGCGTTCTAGCGAAATTTGGATGCATTCATTTTAAGGATAGATTAGTAATTCATAATTAACAGTAATATTAATTTGAAAAATATGAAAAATAGTGCATATACATGGTGTATGCATGTTTGTGTGTGTGCGTGTGTGTGTACATGTGTGTGCTTGTGTGTGTGTGCGTGCGAGCGTGTTTGTGCGTGTGTGTGTGTGTGTGTGTTGTGTGTGTGCTTGTGTGTGTTGTGTGTGTGTGTGTTGTGTGTGTGTGGTGTGCGTGTTGTGTGTGTTGTGTGTTTGTGTGTGTTGTGTGTTGTGTTGTGTGTGTGCTTGTGTGTGTTCGTGTGTGTGTGTTTGTGTGTGTGTGCTTATGTGTGTGCTTGTGTGTGTTCGTGTGTGTGTTCGTGTGTGTGTGCGTGAAACTGCCATGCCACGGACAAGCCGCGCACAATGAAACACTTATGACAAGGTCAACAGCTTGTTGCAGACATTGCACGTAATTGGTTTGATAAAATTTAGGAATTTTTCGGCACAAGATTTCATCATTACCTTTCGCAAAATGCGGACACATTCGACTTTAATAAAATATTGCTTAAATTTACAGAATATTTCACTTACTATAATTTTTATAATCATTTTTGATACGACTATTACAAAAACATCCTTAAATTACTTTTATTTTAAATGTGCAAAAATGCATTAATATATTCCCCTCAAAAAATGTTTCTACAAAAAGGGTTTGTGAGAATTTTGATACAAATTTCTTTTAGTTTATCTTGGAATTACATCAAATATGCATATTTATTTATTTTGTTTAGTTCTTATAATCATAAGAAATTTATTCTGATTCCCAAAAACTATAAGGAATGTCTTTAAAAAACAAAGTAAAAAACTAAGTACTTCAAATACACTATCTAAGTCAAAGTAATTATTTTTAATTTATTTATATAATACTTACCATATCATATAATTAAGGAGAGAAATTTAAAGTGTTCTTGCAAGGAATTAAGTACTTCGTCATCGATGGTTTTCTGAAACTGTGGCAGTTTGATTAGCATTTGATTCTCTTAAAATTTTGTGCAGCGATATTTTGTTTATTCTAACGATAGTTATTGATCAAGGGGCATCATGTACTCCAGCGAATGATTCGAAAGTGTTCACGAATCTTACATAACCTCTCGAGGGTAAATATTTACATGCTTCAAATCTTACCTTGACAAACAAATTACATCAACATTTGTGAACCACCGCTGGGCTTCTTTGGGAAGTAAATATTTACAAAAATCAAGTCTTAACAAGTGTATCAACCGCGATTATATTGTATACATTAAACATTATATCATGCTTGAATTAATTTAATTAATATTTCCTGCTAAATTTTCATTTTAACATACTGCAATTGCTCGCAGAGATTAATATATAAATTATTTTGAAACAATTTCTATAATGATTTTGATAGAATTTTTTTTGTTGAAGAAAAATGCAATTTTTAAAATATTCTGGTAAAGTTAAATGCAAGTGTAACTAATGTTTTATTGTTAAAATATTACCTTTATTTCATTTTCTTTTAAAATTTAAAAAAATAAAAAAATAACTAAATTTAGTATAAAATGAGCAGAACAAAAATGTTTGTGTCAACAAGAGTTTAATAAGCATTTGAACGGATGAGAAAATTAAAGCCATGGAAAATCTAGATTCAGGTATAGTGAGAAGTTTAATGAGGTATAGTAAAATTTTAATTAGAATATTTTGCAATTAGGTGTGACACATAAATTTTGAATGATATAGTGCTCGCAAATGTCAATATTAAGTATATTTCTTTTCAAATGATATAATAAAATATCATTTGAAAACAAAACATTTGTATAATGTTATACGAGAAGAAAACGAAAAAGAAATGTACTTATTTATAAGCCCTTCGGCCATGTTTGTCAAATTCTGTTATGAACAATTATTAAAACGATGATCTTGCTGATATTCGGACACGATAACCTTGTTTTAAGTTGTCTTACTCCCCGCCCCCCTAATTATTGTGAAAATTTTTTAAAACTTGAGATTCACATTCTAAGGAAGAGAATGTGGTGAAGCAGCGATTCTTAAACTTTGGATCGCCGCGGTGGTCCCTCTCTATGTATCATTGTAACATCGCGGACCTCCAGGATTTTGAGCATCCTTTCCCGACATAATATTCTTGATCAAAATTGTTCTTGTATTTTTTTTTTTCATTTTGGTCAATTATAAGGTATCCGACTACCCTAAAACTGTGAATTTTGCCAAAAATTGACAATTTTTTTTATGATTTTATTTTATGGGCAATTTTATTAGCTTTATAAAAATACCAAGTTTATCATTTTCTGTTTACTAAACAAACACTACAAGTGTTTTAGTAAAAGCAGATGCCATTACTTTAAGCAAGATATGTCATACATTAAAACGCGTTTTACTCGAAATGTGATTTTTTGAAAATAATCAAACGGGGTCAGCGATTGCTAAAAAATTTTGAACTTAATTAACTGAAATTTTTTCTGTAAGTTCTCTATAATAGTAGAATTGTTTTAACCTTCGGATTTATCAATCACTTTTTTATTACAAAATTTACAGTCCCTTATGTGAATATAATAACTGTCTTTTTAAGCATTTTCATAAGTGCTTCGAGATATAAAGTGCTCTAGTTTTTGTAAAAAAGAAAATATCTCTTATCTTGAAAGTCATTTCAAAATTGAATAATATAGCAACACATTAGATTGAAAAAATTGAAAATTTGTTCATAAACCTTTGGTGCAGAATGGACCGCGTTTAGGCTATTTTTTGTCAATGTTTACCTACTTTTTCCCATTTTAGTAATAATAATTTCTTTTTCTCTTCTTAATTTTAGCACATTTTTCTTAAAATGCACTAAACAAATCTAAAAAAAAAAAAAAAAATCCCCATATCTCCTTTTTTTAAAAAAAAAGTTGTCGCAACCAGTCGGATACCTTAAGTGATCTAGTCTAGTATGGCACATTTTTAAATTTTTCCACGAGGTCTGTAAAAGAGGAAAATCTCACCCTTACATGATAGACTCAGCGTACCTCCTTGAAAGGCACTGCCGAAACCAGGGATCCACGGACCACAGTTGGTGGAAGTATTTCTAAACAGTTGTAGGATCATTCAATCAAAGATATTGCGTGTGAATGAGTACGTATGTCTATTTGCGCAAGAAATAAACAAGCCACAAGTTCAAGCTAATTTCTGAAAAATTTAATTGTTGTTAAGTATTTCGCTTAAAATGTAACATGTTTGTTGTTGTTGTTGCTAAAATATTTTAAGTAAGGAAATGTAATTCAAATTTAGTTGTTTAGGCAAATAAACTTGAGCCGAAATGCTTTAAAATCTTCGCCACTTTAGGCATCAAAAAACAGATGCACTTTTTTTAATTGATGAATTTTTTATTGATTATTCTTTCTTTAGCGATTTTCTTATTATCCTTTTAATTGTTTTATTTACTGTCCTTATTACTGAAAATACTTTCCATCTTTTATTTTTGTTAAAAGGAAAACTACTATTCTGTATTAAATGTTTAATAATCTAAATTAGGATTGAATATTATATAAGATTAATGCTATTTACTCTATAGCAAATGGTATTTCGTTTCCTCTTAGATTAATGCATTCGTCGATGACTCGGAATAATATATTATTGCTAAAGCGTAAATCATATTTACAATTTCATTAGCTCCGCAGCTACAAATAATGCATTTTAGAATAGCAAAGTTTTGTAGAATTTATACCATTTCAATTTGTAATTAAATTTCTGTAATATCCTAACTATACAACGGATTGATTTTCATAAACGTATCCGTCAGGACTGCTGAGTAGCATACTGAATACAAAACATTTTCCATATAGATATTTTTAGCGCAGTTGATTTTTACGCTCAGTTAGTCTTTATACTAATTAATTATTTCATTTCTTTTTTATTTTCATTATTTAACTGATTCTACAAAATGATAAGTTGTTATTGTATCAAAGTCCATTTTATTGATCAACATGAAAAATAAAGCATATTAGATTAATTCTTATGTGCATTTATCTTTTTCATATCTATTTAGAAAATACAAATAATCAAAATATCAAAGGCTAAAATAAATATGTAATATGTATGAAATGCATTTATTACAAAAGGTATATGGGTGATTTTTTTCTTTACTTGTATAAAATATACTCTTATATGTTGATTGGTTACTTAATCCTGCTTTCACAAAAGAGAAAAATAATATTAATATTCGTCTTTTTCAAATTTTAGTTACTAAGAATCCGTCTATCTATTCAACACAATAGTATATTTGTTCACAAAGAAATGAACCAAGAATTTTAGCTATGTTTTTAAGTGTTTTTGACTCTAACATTATTAAGATATTTTGAAGTGTTTATGCATTTATAATTACCTATAGTTTTGTATTTTTTAAAAAGTCGTTATTTTAATCGTTATCCATTAAAAACATTACCTCTTTTATAACAATGAATCATCCAAAAAAAATTCTGCCTTCTCTAACTCGTGTTTTCTTCCTTTCCGCCAAATTGGCAATGGGCTCAATTCATGACGGTCACATGATAAAGACAGACACGTGTTCTTCATAGAATTCAAAACATATATCAAACAAACTGTAAATGCTGTTATATATGTAAAACTTGGGTAAATTTTAAATTTTATAATTGCGTAAAAAGAGGTTCAAATGATATAAAAATAAATTTCTTCAAAATATTTTTAAATTAAAAATCTTATTTAATGCATCTGTTTTGAAATAAATGTATTTTGTCTACCTATGTGCATTATTGTTGTTGACAAATATGCATTTTTTAAGAGAAAGTTTCTGAAAAGGTCAAAAGTTGGCAACAACGAAATGCATGAACTGATTAGCTGGCAACACATGATTGCTTTTACCGTGGGACGATACGTCGCATGAGATTTTGAATTGATTGGCTAAAAACACGTGGTTATCATTATCATGTGACTATGATGTCACATGAATTAAGCCCATTTAAGTTGCAGCAAAACCTTAATACAAATGAACGTTACTACCTAACATAGACTGCAAGATAGATCAGGAAGAGATATAGAGACGATTTTAGATTGTCGTATTTTTAGGTTTTCATGATAACGGAGGTTTTAGGATTATCATGATTGATAGATTGAATCTTATTCAAATACGTACAAATTGATTCTCAAACTTTAGCTTGTCTTGTCAAAATATCGTGTAGTTATTAGTCTCGTAAGTTTGTTTAACCCCTTAACCGTTTACCCGTATACCGACCATGCTATCGAATGTTGGCTGAAACCGATTTGCCCATACGCTGTGGGGCAGGCACTCTTAACGTTATTTTAAGTCTGGACATATCTGAAAAACAGGAATAGGCTGGCGGGTGCAATTCAAAAAAAGTATAACAATACTTAATATTCATTTATTGCATTGCTATCATACGCATCATCAACAAAACCATTACTAAAAAGGTACCAACAAATTTGAAACAGTTACATTTAATGCGATTTTTGTCATTGCACATTATCCACTAATTTTTCAAAGTCAAGTGCATAAGATGATACTCTCAATCTGATAGCATCTTCGAGATTGCTATCGTTAAGTCGAGATCTGATTGTTGATTTAATTGTGTTCATTTTTGAAAACAACGATTCCGATAAATATGTGGAACCGAAACAGGATTTAAATTTGTAAACTCCTTTTTCTAAAAAGGGGATATTTTTTTTATTCGGCTAGATTCCAAATCGTTTCATTAATTTTACACAATTTACATACAATATCAGTCTGAATTTTTAAAAATCTCATCTTCAGTTGAAGATGCTTCTTCCTGAATAATTTTCCCCATGGAATTCGTAACTTCAGAAATATTAAATCTGATGATCAAATGGGATTACAAAAAAATGAAACCATTGACACAATAATCAAAAATTGCTGGAATCTATTTTCGAACTGTTCCAAAAGCTTTTAAAGGTGACCAATATAAAAATCTGGGTTAAACGAATGATAATGATATGTAGTATTTAGCATACAGTCGCAGCGCACAAAAATAGGTTCCCGGACATATTGGCAACCGCGGACACGAGATTAAGAACCCCTGCTGTAGAGGAACTGATTTTTTCTTTCTTTCTTTGATTTGCACGGATTTTTAAATCTTATAGTGAAACTAGATGACCCGGCCACGCGTTGCTGTGGCTTTGTTTTATAACGTTAATTCACAGTTTTATTCTAAGCTATTCAGCGCAGTTAAATTAATCTTCGTTTATAATTTTGGAGGGTTGAAATAAAGTATAAAACAACAAATTATTTTAATTTTGCATTTCATTCATCTCCTACTTGAGTGTAGTATAATGCATAAATTACTAACGGTCGTTAAGTAACAACATATGAGGATTTAATTTTATAAATAGGGTGAATAACGTTGATTTTTTGCAATTTTTAAAATTATTTTTATCATTTTAAAGTATAATAATAAATAATTTCGCATAACTAATCGATAATCGGTGCACAATATTTTTCCGCAAACCATCTTTTGCTAATTCAAATAGATTCAACGGTTTCCACACATGTGAGCATGTAACATCTAGAGTTGCCCATTCGAGAAACATGAATTTTCTATATCCAAGCATCAAACGAATAATGTTTGGGTTTCAGTTTCATTTATGGCCATCGTGAAAGCCAACGGATCGGGAATTGAAGCCTTTTGAATGATATTGGAGATTCTGACGGTATAAGTGGAATACGTGGCAACAGATTCCGTAGCAACACAACCGAATTCTCGTTTAAATTTTACTGTCAAATTGCTTGCTTCAAGAATTTACCAGTAATTCTTTTGATGATCAAATGTGCACCGTTGAATAATCAAGGTGAATTTAAGTTACGCAGATAATAACCAGGGAACCAACTGAAGATTATGTGGTGACATTCCTGATACATCTAGAGAATTCAAAACCTCGGTAGGAAAATTTATGGTTTTGTGTTCATCAACATCGTGTCGATTGATTTAAAAGGCATTAGATCACCTAGCAGCAACTCTATATCTGGAAGTTTATTTCATCATAATATCAACATATTTTTTGATTAAGTAACAGGATTACAGAGATAATAATTATCTTGATAATTATGCAGTATATACGGAAAGACACTCTCAATCAGTTCCTTTTTGTCTGCAGAACAGTACAGAAATTATCTGGCTATTTCCTGCATTTTATATTGGGATGAAGTTCTACTTCACCCCGTTTCATATATTCAGCAGTTGGTTAGAAAATATTTGCTCCGATTGATTATCTTGCAAATGTACTAACGTGTTTACAGTCATTCGAAGTGTTTCCACGTTTCGTCATAAAAACAATTGTTTTAAACATGCGTTAATCTCGAGAGCAAAAGTAGAGCGAGGAATGATTGTTAATGTCTGTCGGAAATCACCAGACTGAGAGAGTAGTAGGACAGCAACACCCAAAATTTTCTCCCTGCCGTTTAAATCTTGCAAAGTTCTATGTAATGCTTTAAATGAATGTTTATGGGTCATGGCATACTTATCATTGATCATGATTGAATTCATTTGCAATACTGTAGCCAATACGCTCTTTTTTTCAATGGTTCACATTGCATCTTGTATTTTGTGAATGTCCAAGGGCAGCCTGATGCGAAATGTGCTCTTTTCCCACCATCTAACAAAATGACAACAACGCCCGAAAATTCAATTTCCTATTGCAATCGTTTTTTCGCAAGGCTGCGTCTGCATGTTTAGTTGCTATAGGGAATGAAAATCCGGAGGCGGGACTCGAACGCAAAGCGGTTCCAGCAATACCCGGAATAGTTACAGAAGATTTTGAAATCCGAATCCTTATTCTCGCTCTCCTCCCCGAGAAGCACTCGGTGTCCACTTATGATGCCTCTACTCCTGTTAATTCATTTACTGAAGGGGGACATTACGGTCGTCCAGCATTATCCGGCCAAGTTACGGGAGTTTCTAAAATTCGATTTCAGATTCTTGTTTCCCACCCAAAAAACACCTGGAAAGCATTTCTCACACCTCAAAAATTTTAAAGTAAACCCAAACCACTGTTCGCGAAAAATACATTCGTCTGGCATTATTTGACGTAGTTATGGGATTATCTTAAATTGTATTGAGAATATTCGGATCTACAGTCCCGAAATACGTCCAAGAGCTACGTTTGTGTCGCTGCGTCAGCAAGTTAGGCTGGTGCTGCTGTCCGTGAATATTTTGGTCATCTGGCATTATCTGGCAAAGTTACAGGGATTTCTAAAATTCGATTTCAGACTCTCGTTCACAATCTCAATTTCTCGTGCCAAGACTTTAAGGGTAAGCTCCTGCACCGGTTTGCGTAATAGACACTCGTCCTGAATTATCCGGAAAAATTACAGTTATTTCTCACATTGAATATCAGACTCAGATTATACGTTTCGAAATACGTCAAAGACCATGTTTTGACACCCCAAGTCTTTTAAGGCAGGCCACTGCCGGGGGGTGTCTAAAATATGGTCAGCCGGCACTATCGGAAAATTTGATTTCAGATTCTCTTTCCACAACCTCGAAACGCACACGAAACTAACTTTTGATGCGCCAGCTCGTGCAAGTTCTGTCAGTCGCTAGAAGGAATGAAAATCCCGACGCGGGTTTCGAATTACATGCCTTTTCACCTAATTTAGACAATATCTGGCAAGGCTAGTGAAGTTTCTGAAATCTTATTTCAGATCATAGTTTCCCGAGCCTAGATACAACTGGAGATTATTTTTGGTGCCCCTGAGCTTGCAAGTTCAGTCCCTGGAAGGGGCATTAGGGTCGTCCGGCATAATCTGGCAAAGTTACAGAAATTTCTAAAATTCGATTTCAGACTCTCGTCCACCATCCCGAACTACACCGGAAACGCACTTCCCCCGCACAAAGATTTTAAGGGTAAGCTCCTGCCAGTTTTTGCGTAATAGACGTTCGTCCTGAATTATCCGGCAAAGTTACAATAATTTCTCAGATTGTATATCAGATTCGGTTTATCGCTTTAAAATACGCCAGGGACCAAGTTTTCACGATCCAAGGTTTTTAAGGGAAGTCACTGACGCGGTGTGTCTAAAATACGGTCAACCGGCGTTATCCGTTAAAGTTACAGTTATTTTTGCAAACTGATTCGGAAATCGGATTCCACACCCCGAGGTACACCGGGCAGTTACTTTTCGTGCATTTTGGTTTACAATATCTTCTTCCACAGACACATGAGCATTGCGACATTTTGAGAATTTTCCCGTTTTCGGGAATTTTTCAGATTTCTGCCAATAAAAAAATTATGGCTTCATTAATTGAAATAAAAACTATCCTATGTTTTAAGTTTGATGAAATGACACGCAGTTTGCAAATTTATATCATGATCGGTTGAGTAGTTTCGGAGTCCATCGCGGACAAACACTGTGACACGTAATTTTTATATATGAAGTTTATTTAATAGTAGTGTTTTCAAAAGGTGTGCTGCACTGACACTTAAATGCTTTTCCTCCTACATTTTCTTTCTGTTGAAGGTGGGAATTTTTCTTTGATTTTGATGAAGTTAGAAATTAAGCTTCTTGAATTTTAAGTTCAACTGTGTGCAAAGCTTTAGCAATTAGACTGGTGCATTTCTCTTTTTGAAATTATGGATACAGCAAACATCAAAAATACTTTTTGTGAAAAAAAAAAATTCGAATACAGATTCAGAATTGTCTACTGGTTATCTGGATTATTCTTTACATGAATTGTTTAGTGATATTAAATTTTGATATGCTTTGAAATTTTTTTTAAAAAAAAAGAGGGAAAATATTACAGAAATATTTTTTCACATTTCTTGCATTGCAATGTGGCCCTTAAATATCGTATGCTGTAATTAAAAAAAAGAGGGAGAAACATACTGCTAGATTTTAAACCAGATTTCCTTGACCGAATTATTGAAAATATTCACTTAGACAACACCACGTGCAGTTTATTGTTTCAGAAGTAATGAAAAGGGATACGTAATCCAGAAATAGAACATAAATTTCTATCTTGATTCCAATTTTAGGCTTTGCCTACTCTATGCTTCAAATTGTACGTACACTTACATACGCACATAAATCTTACAACTATTTGAAAAAATACAAACATGATTTTTTTTCTATGAAACATTCTTCATAGTTTGCAGAATGTACAGTAATACTATGACCTAAGCGAATCCGGAGTTGCGCGATTTTCAAATCTCGTCGATTCCTCTTTTGTTTGAGAAAAAAATGGCATGGTTTTTGAAATTGGTAATGTGATTGAATAAGTTGTTGATCATGCCAGACAAATAAATTTAGAAGTAGATGTGGTAACGCTTAAGAACTGCTGGATTCCCACAAACAGAAGATAACAATGCATGAGCTCATTGAAATGCATGAGCAAGACATTGAGGAACTTGAGTCCTTAGACCCTGTTCAATCAGAAGATTGAATGAAGGTTGGGAATTTGCAGAAGGCCTCAGTTTAATGGAAAAAGAGTTACATTTTTTCGAAAATATGTTCTCCAACGATAAGCGTATTTGTTCAAAAAATAAAAAGAATTAAAAAAATTATTAGCATGTGTGGAAGTTTTTGCCGGCAGTCTAATTTGTTTGATTTAGTGATTCCAACATCAAAATAACTTCAATTTGCGATTTTGAGTATTTGTGTTATCTAAAATTGTACTAAACATATTTTCTCTAAATTATTATTTTCCTTCGTCTCCAGCCCCAACTAAAGATAATTTAAATTCAAAATCATACTCGACTTACTTGGTTATCACTCAGAACCACCTATCGCATAAGTTGATGTTTCTTATCCCAGAGATATAGCTTAGCTACGCCATCTCCGTAAAAACCGAAAATCGCCAAAAAATCCAAAAAATAAAATAGGATTTCCTAAAACCTCGTCAATAGTAAAAATCAAGCAATTAAGAATATGACTGTGGGGGAGGTTGTATCAAATCTCACACCTATGACATTCTGAAAATATTTCCCACCCCTGATGAAAAGTAAGAGATTTGTGAAGCGGTCACTAGAAAAGCGTGATTGAGCCATGTTCTGGAATATTAATGAATAGGGATATTATGCTGGTGACATCAACGAGGTCCTTTCTCCAAAATACTAAAGGTGAGCAGGGAGTATTCTCCAAAATGCATTTAAATCTATCCTTTTAATGGAGGACAGTTCGACAAAAGTTAGACAAGTGCTACCCCGCAAGGTGTCAGCTGTGCCAGACTTGGCCAAACTATCAGTTATCTCGTTAATCGTTCAATCCAATATAGGACGGTACTCATTGAAAGTAAACAGTGTCTAGAAGAAAGTTGAACCACAAGATCCAGAATATTTAGTCTTGTCAAATCCCCAACAGTTGTTTAAAGAAAAAAGGTGCTGTATAGAAGCACGACTGTCAGTTAAAACCCAAGTATCCCTAGTTACAAGATCAGATGCAGTGTCAATAAATGGCAATCACTTATCAATTACAATAAGTTCAGACCTAAAAACAGAACAACAGTTATTATTCCTAATCTTAATGTCAAATGTACCATCAGGTGTAATGTGCACGCCGCTTTCAAAAATTCCACCGTCGCCTATACTGCCATAAGTATAGGTTTTTATGCCGAATTAGGGATGCCATAACGGTAATGGTTATACATTTACGAGGAATCTTAGAGAAAACTTTATAATCCATTCGTCATAATAAATAGAAATATAACAAGAATCATTTGCTGAAGTGTACATAAGAATATAAAGCAGTCCACAATGAATGCAGTGCAACAAAGCTGGTGCAGGGGTGAGTGGGAAACCACATCCAGTTGATTTAGTTAATGACATCACATCTCTGACAACCACGCCCGTCTTTTAACCGGCTGCCGCATCTCGACGGAACGAGGGGAGAAAAGGGAGGAATTTCTTTAATATCAAAGATTAAAGAGAATATTATTTTTAAGGCGGTTACTCAGTACCTCTTAAATATCTGCGTGTGGTTATTGAAAGAGATTTTAAATAACCACTTGGAAAAAAGTAAGAAAAGGTGGATAAGTTTAAAATAGGATCAAGTTGTCACACTAACCGCATGCAAAAGCTTGCATGGAGGGGGTAATAGTTAGGGTGAATGAAGTCTTGCAAAAGAAAACAATGAGTGATAAATAATTTAATTTGTATCAAGACATTCTCATCTTATCCAGAGCTGGGAAGTTTTGATATGTGTGTGGTTAAGGATTACTCTAGGTCTCTTAGAAGAGCTAGGGATAGAATTATCATAGGCCGGGATTTCTCTGATGGATTCATTTGGAATCTGTGGTAACCGGTTTAAAAAAGTTTCTGATTGTTTTTTAAGGAAATCAAGAAGCGGCGGAACGTTAAGATCTTTATTAGGGATGCCAGAGCTAGTAAATTCCGGTATATCTGATCTTTTACACACCGTGATAAATAGTTTAGTCTCGAAATGTATTCGATCAGAGTCGAACTTAAAATGAGAAAAGGGCTTTAAGGATTGAGGCTTCAGCATTACCAGAAAACAGGCCCATATCAAGCCAAGGAAAAAGGCCTATGTTTCTTTAATCACCTGTTATTGTACCAAGAATGGAGATAGGCAAAAGTTCTGTGCTGGTCATTGTAACTAGATAGCTTATTGTAATATTTTACCAGACTATCAGTTCTCGTAGAAAGGGTTGGTAAATCACTCACATACAAAACAATATTATTAGAGTAGCTACTACGAAAGCCAGTAATTATTCTTGCGGCGTTTAGTTGCACTCGTTCAAGTTTATTTAAGTTGGCTTCAGAAGCAAAACAATCAAGTGGAAAACTATATTCCAAAGTTGGCCTGACAAGTAAGATGTAGGTTGTTCTCAGGGTATTAGTGTCTGCACCCCAGTCACGTCCAGAAATATATTTGAGATTGTTAAGTCTTTTTCTGAATTTGTTTGTGTAAGCTCGTACTATTACTGTACTTACAAAAAAAAATAAACAATAGGATTTTGTGTTCCATAATTGTGAAATTATATAAAAAAAAGTGTAAGAACCTTAAAATTTAAAATTAAAACAAAATTCTTCATTTTTTAATTTTTATAAAATATGGTGTTTAGTTACATATAAAGAGAAAATGTGATTGTTTTCCAAATATTATTTGTAAAAAACAATTGATATATTAAGGGGTTAATGGATAAAACTCTATGTTTAGCTGAGTTGAAGTAAATTGTTCATATTTTTTTTTGATTTTCATCATTTCTCTTTTGATATAGTTGTTTCTCCATGTGTGCTGCGTTTGGATCCCCCTCCCCCAGGAATCACAATAATGAACGTGATCTTCACCTCAACCAGCTTGCGGAGGAAGTACCGCGACACCTTTGAAAAAAGTGATAGAAAGTTAGATGTAATTTTATGGATAAGAAAAGCGAACAAAAAAATAAACAAAATTAACTTTGTTAAAAAGATATGATTATTGCAATTCCTTTAATTGTTCTTTTTTTGTGATTATTGTTTTTTATTTAATGTTCTATTAAAAATAAATGTTACAACATTTAATGCTATTTTGATGTGTTATAAGGAAAATGTAAGAGGTTGAATGCAAATGCTGTGGGTCTAATACTCCAGTTCTCTTTCTGAAAATTAAATGAAACACACACACACACAATTTTTAAATCGATGAAATTTCGATCACCCTTTAAAAAATAATATATAAGAACTGTTAGATGAAATGTTTCTTCAATAATTATTATTTCCAATGAAAAAGAAATAAAAACTTTTCATTTCGCTAAAAGTAAAACAAAAGTTTGCCAATAAAATTTAATGAGATAATTCTCATAGATTGATCTTAACCATATTTTACTCATAAATTGGAACAAAAAAGATACGATATTTGAAAAGCGTGGGTATTTTTGAGGATTTTTCGGTGAAGTAATTATATGACAGTTTTTCTCAAAAGGGGAGCATGCTTTAAATTCAAAATAAAATGGCACATTTTTTATGCGGTTTAAAAGAATTTAATATAGAAATATAAAATCTGCAGTCGCACTTATCCTAGAAGTTTTTTTTTTTTATCAACAAAGAATTTAGGAAAATAATATAACTCTTCTGATTTAAATATATTTCAGTTTCAAGGCGAGACGAAAAAGGCAGATAAATGATTGTATTTAAATTGGTTGTTTATTAGTAGTATTTTGAAAATAGATGTAACTATGTATCATTTCTATTTTTAAACTTGTAATTCTAAAATGCAACATTAATTTTTTCGTCTTTTTTATTACTTACAGTAATATAGTTACATTAAATTGTACATATTTTTATTTCCGTAAAATCCAACGTATATAACACGCGCAGACGTATACCGCGCATTCCCTATTTCACAAAGCAACTTACGTGTGCAAATGCTCTGATGTTTTGAAACCATTTATTTGTGGCATTATTCGAAGCTTTAAAAAATAGTATACTTCTAGAATTACAATCCTTTAAATTCATGTCATTTTTTTTAAAGAAACAGTATTCTGATCTATGTAGAAGTTTTAATTTTTTTCTATGATCATCTTTATTTATTTTTAAGGCTGTCATTTTTATACCCGGCATATAACACGCACTCGTAAATTTCGATCTTATTTTTTGTGTTAAAAGTGCGCCTTATACGCTAGATTTTAATGGGACTTAAAAAAAAGCTCAATCAAACAAAGAGAAAAAGAAATTTCACAAGATTTATTTCCAAATTTTTGATTCGATAAGCCGTTTATTTGAAAAGTTGAGAGCCTCAAATGGTACTTCAAGCAAGCTTAACATACCTACTGAAGGCGTATAGGAACTTTCATCTCAATTGACAGTATTGGCAGTACTGAACGTCCAGTAAATGCGTCGCAGTATTGACATACCCTCCGATTTATCTTAACAAGTGGGACAAACAAACTGAATGGGGAGTGGAAAATCAATCACCAAAGTGGCGGAGGGAAATGCTCGCCAAGATTTAATCGAATTTGAAAAGTGAGAAGTAGACATTATTTGATCCAACTTGGTAACCGGATCAATCAAAATGGGGTCTCACTAAGTTTTGTATGATTGATCAAATCGAAACTAAAATTTGTCCTGCCATAAACATGTTTTGATGTTAGATTAAGTTCATTTTTAACATTGATTTGAAACAATTGAATAGATCAAAATTAGAACTGATTGGAAACTTGTTTACTTTTAACAGGGACTGTAAAATGAAAAAAAAAATATTAAGGTGATTGTGCCTATGTTGAAAATTTCAATTTTCGACTACATGAGGTATTTTTTTTTTATTTACAAATCTATATTTTGAATAGTTTTCTTTCCAAAACAGTTTTTTGCTTCCCGTTACGTAAAATAGAAATAAAAATATAGTGATTTTAAAAAGCATCACTCACTGCAAAAGTGAACTGGAAGTAGCATTTCAAAACCAAAAGTTGCAGGAAATTACATTTTTTAACTCAATTTCTGCAATTTTTCTCCTTTTTTGTAATTTATAAATTATATTTCTGTAATTTTTCTAGTGATTCAGCCACTACTCTATTATTAGTACAGTTATTTCTTGCTAAAAATTGGCAACATAGAGTTTGTTTTCATTCTAGAGTGTGCTTTGCTCGGATATATGTTTGGTCTCTTTTGTCATGAAAAATATATTTTACATTAAAACTTTGTTTAAAAGTTTTTAAAAACTTTTTAAATATGGGTCATGGTAACAAATCTCGCTCAAAAAAGCAAAAGTTTCAGGAAATGAGTATACGAACAAACGTATAGTAAAAAATACTTAAGCTTAAAATGATACACATGCTGCTAACTTTATGAGTTTTTCTGAAAATTATGTTTTCGAAAGAACCTATTTACCAGATGTATGATATTTTAATAACCAAACAAGATAAAATGTTTTGAAATTTTATTAAAATGTTTTTTATACAATATTTCATAAAGTGGATCATGAGTTTTGTTGCTGGTCAAATATTTTTTATTTCAGGGTAGTTTTAAAAAAAGAAAAAAATTTAAAAATCTTCATATTCGAATGTTAATTGCCTGCAATTTTCTTTGCATTTTAATATTTCTCTTAAATTTTGATCCAATTTGAAGAACATTATAATTATATTTATGATAATTAAAGTAACCCAATTTGTATTAGAATTTTTTCATACAGTGTTACCCGTTTTATTAAAAAATTTGTTAAAAGTTTCTTGAAAACATCTAATTTTTCTAAAAGTACAATATTTAAACATTTTTATGTATTAACATATCTTTTTTCTATTTTTCTTCCTAAGAACACAAATAGTTTCAAAAAGCTGTTTTTATCAAAAAATTGGGTCTAATGGTAGGCAGTTATCACATAACACACAATTTTATTCAGTTCAAATGTAAAGTTGAATCTAATGCAAATTAACCTTCATTCATACACATATATTTTAGCTCCAAATTTTTAGGAAATCAAACTAAAACAAGTCAAAATTCAGAAATGGAAATTTTTTTATTACTTAATTAAACCTCTTTCCACAAGATCTCCACTTGAGAAATAAAACAATGGAAGTATATTTTAGGAGTGAAAATCACTTGAAACTGAGTGAGTGAATATTAACATCGCACTGTTCAGCTACACGAGGGTTTTGGTGACGGACCTCGTAATTTTGAATCATGGTCAAGTGACGAGGGTGACACTTGAACTGGAAAACCCCACTCCTAATTACCATACCACGCCAACTGGAGGACGTTTGAGATCTCCACAGATTTAATGTGCATCGCCCGCCTACACGGAAGATCTTCATTGGTGCTGGGCTCGAAATCATGATAAGCCAGCCACGAGTCCTTTACCTAGAACACTAGGCTACCACGGTCACTGTACTGGGCTTGAACTCTTGCCATGCCTGCCATGATCCAATACCTTGACCACTAGGCTACTGCGGCCCTGCTTGAAACTGAATAACTTTCAAGGTAAGTAAGTGAGTCAGTGAATATTAACGTCGCACTGTTCAGCTGCACGAGAACTTTTGGCAACGGACTTCATAATTTTGAACCATGGTCAAGTGACGAGGACAACACCTGAGCTTGCACCCCCTCTCCTAAGTACCACACCATGCCAATGGTAGGACGTTTGAGAACTCGACAAATTTAACGTGCATCGCGCCCCTACACGGCGTGTCTTTAGTGTCACTGGGCAGGAACTCGTGACATGCCAGCCACGACCCGATACCTTGACCACTTGGCTACCGCGGCCGCCAATAACTTGCAAAGCCAGAAATCAATATAAAATTTAAATCATTAGATAGTTATAAAGCTTCAATGGCTATAGGAGATGTTTCTTTTAAGACAGTCGTTCGACATATTTTCCAATATCAATCTTTCTTCTCATCGTTGATCGATTTTGGCTTCTGTAGCCTTGTGGTTTATGGTGACGAATTCGTGTCCGGGATGTCATGCGTTCGAGTCCTAGTGGCACTGAAACCCCGCCGCTTAGAGTGGCTGATACATCGTTAAGTTAGAGTGGTGTGGAAATTCGAAAAGGGGGTGCCATCTTAGATATAATCATCGTTACTTGATCGTGGATCAAAATTACGACACCCATCACTCATAGTCCTCGTGTTCCTTTAAGAGCGATGCTAATATAACTCTCATTTGACGTTGACCAAAAATGGCGTTGTGCATAAAACAAGAAAGTATAGTCCACTGCAGTTGCTTGTACAGTTGAAAAAATAATTTCGACAAGGGATCATTGAAAAATAAAATTTAATAAATCACAAAAGAAAACAAAAACGTTTAGAAAAATAAGATCAGTTCGCAAAACTTTTAAAAAGTCTTGTCTCCTTTAAAAATATAAAATTACGCTATGTTCAATGAATTTAAATCTAATGCAAGATCTTTCCATGTTAATTTAATCTATTATTCAAACAGCGTTCAATTTTTAAATAGTTATATGCATTAATTTAGGAATTTAATTATCACTTCCAATTCAGTTTTCAATTCAATTTCAAATTTAGTTTTATTGCATTTCAGCATTGTGTCCTAACTTTCTCATTCTCAATAATTTATAATGCTACTCCAAAATACATAGGTATATACAAAGTATGTTCAAAAAGTTACAAAAGTATTTTTTTTTAGAATTTTTATATTGAAAACGACTCTCTCTTTGCACGAATTAAAAAGGTATAAAAGAAAGTTTTGACTCTTCTTTAATTTTTATCGTTAATAATATAACGTAATTTCAATAACTTCAAAGCTTTTAGGCAACTTTTTCTTAATTTTAATTATTAAATTGATGTATTTTTAATCGCAAGGATTAGGTGTAAGTGTACCTGTTCATAAAGATTGGTACATTTTTCCATTTAATTCTCATAAAAAGATGGATTATTTAAAAGTTACATAGGAAAAATAATTTTCCAGTTTGGGAGTACATATTATAAATGTATAATCTTCTAAAAAAACCATGTCTCATGTAAGTTGTAAAATGAAGAATTTCTAAAATATATTTTTATAATTCCGAGTCAGTAATCAAGATCTTATTGTTCTTTAATCCACGAGATAAAAAAAAACTACTGTTTTTCTTCTAAGAAACAAAAACAAAGAAGTAATGGAAAAGACAACAAAAGATTAAAGATCTTATTGCGAGTGAAAAATAAATTACTTCAACTTTGATTGCTTTGAAGATTTCTTTATTCGTAAGCTGCTAAAAAAGAAAATACGAATTGAAAGATAATACTCTCGTGAAGAATAAAACTTTGAAGTTTTTATAATGTTTATTTAGTAGCCTAAAGCATGAAGTTACAATGTCTACAATTTACATGATTAATGAGAGATTAAAGGGTAAGGGAAAAATATGCTTATATATAATCACTATCGAAAGTAATGAAAAACATAAGATAAAAAGCAGGCACACATGTGAGGGAGAAAAATTAGTATTTGGAGAATAAAAATACACGCCCCTATATATTTTCACAATATGTATATACTTATTCATACGCTTTTCTCTATCTCTGCCTATTACAGTGGTGGCCAAAACTGTAGACACTTTTTAAATATGTTTTTTTAATGCTTTTTTATTTAAATTTTGCTAACAAAAAATGTTGCCTTGCACAAATTGCCAAGTGTTTTATATCATTTTAAAGATAATTCAATACGGAATTCAATACAAAAAACAAAATTCAAATATTTGCAACGTAAAAAAATTTATGCTGCAATAACTATCGACATACAAATACTCGATAACATCGATATCGAAATACTCATGATTGCAATGAGTTATCAGTGCTTAGTAGGGTAGCCTTTATTTTCCATTACAGCTTCCTATGCAATGTTTCATTCAGCTGATAATAGTTTTAAGCTCTTCCTTATTACATGATACCAGGAAACATTTACATCCTCAATTAGTTCTTTTTTATTCCATGGGTCCTTCAATCTGACCACTGTATATCCATAGATGTAGTAGAAGTGTGTGACCCACTCACTCATCAAGATGTCTCCGGAACTATTATGCATATAGATTTAAAAATTGGCACACTTTTTTCTTACTTTTGTTGTTGTTGTTGAGTAGAGATTAGCAAAGAAAGGGTATTGTGGAGATAATCAAACAAAAGGACGAAATTCGGGGTGCTATACATAAAAAAATTCTTTTTTTAACTGTTAAACCGTCAGACATTAAATTTCACAAGTATGTTTCTTAGTTTGAATAAATACCTGCTAAGAGCGATTTTTGTAGAAAGTGAAGACGGGGGCGTAAAATATAAATATATTTCCGCAGTAGAAATTCATGAATTCTAGGTCGTTTTTAAGTCGAATTATGCGTTCCAATCGCTCTGAAGGCCCATCATGTAACTGGACAGGTACGTCTTAAGGCATGGGCCAACTGGAGCCGGACCCAGGGTCTCACCCTCCTAGAAACCCTTATTTTGTTCTCAACTCAGTCTTAATAAGATCATGATCCGGATCATTTTAATGGTAAAATATTACATCCGTAATATTCTCTGAAAAACAGGGATTTTCAAACTGAATATCAATTGGCAAAAATGGCAAGACTGTACTATTATGGGATGATCGTTGTTCATTTCTGGGCCTGGGCCTAGTACTATAAGCAATCATTCAACTGCTTTAGTAGAAATAGGGCCTTCGGTCAAGATCTGTGAGTTTGTGAGTCACACGAAAATTTATTTGTTTCAAATTATCATTTGAACGAGTATTTGACAATGCGTGCTATATTCTGTCTACTTTTAAAGGTCACAGATAGGGACTACTGCTAAAAATACTATTAGTGAATTACTACGCTCAAGTTAATTAGAAATTTTAAAATACTGACTATAAACATGTTAAAATAGAGAGTATTTTTGAAAATAGTTTTGATTCCTGACTCAAATCAGCATTTTCGACTTTATGCAGAGAAGAAAATGCTATGCCATGTACATACTGTTGCAGGAGGTATATTTTTACAGTTTCCAAACAATGCAAAGTATTAGAAAATGCAATAGCTTTGATAAGAACTTCCTTATTAATTTCTGCATCAGAATCGTTATTAATTATTTCCAACAAATCAACTGTTTCCTGAATTTCCATTGTCCTCGTAGGCAGTCGGTCATCACATGTAACATATAATCGTTAAAATTTTTAAATATTCTCCTACGTTGTGAAGTGATATGAGATAAGAAAGCAGTTTATCCTGTCCTATTCAAAACTCACACGATTGGTTATACTTATGACCCATCTCCACCTGTAAAGTTTAATAAAGCGCTGCATACTTTCCCATCGAAATTTGCTACTTACAATTCAAAACGTTTTTCTGTTTTCGAGAAAAAGGATGTAATCTGAAAAAAAATCCGATTTTTTTCTAACACAAGCAAATAAGAAAAATTTTCAGGTATTGAAATAATTCGTTGATTCAGGGTTTATTATATGTTAAATAGGGGATTTTGCCTTCATTTCGGGAAATGAGAATAATTCGTTAAATCGTGAAATTCGTTAAATAGTGTTTTGTTAAATCGGGGTCGGACTGTATACATATATATATTTAAACACTGATTGATCATCAGTTCGAGTGAAGCAGGAAAACATAGGTCTATATTCTCAATCGAACAAGCGATTTTTAACAAGGAATACCAATCTTTAAAGTCTTCATGATGCAGAGTTTAGGTGAGTAGGATTCCAGCTCAAGTGTGAGTTTCATTACTTGATATTAATTCAAAATTACGAGATAAATCTACAATAGTCCTGTGTTGTTTCAGAGTGCTGAATTAATTAACATTTAGTTCAATTATATGGATTCACAATACGATTGGATTAATGTGTTTACGGAAACGAAGAATTCGTACTGGAATTAAAGTCAATTAAAACCATTGTGCAAAGCATACTATTATAGAGAATTGCGAAATGTATGATATATCTCTGCGTCTGTTTGTAATGATTCATAGTAACAAAATGTGTCGCTTGTAGAAAATTGCGCAGCTCTAGGGTTAAGTGAATGCAACAATACCCAGACAAATTATCCACATACAATTCGCTTGATTATAATCATTTCATCAGGCCATTTTACGAATCAATTATCGTGTCTGCCTCTTAAATAGAGTTAAGTTGTTTCTTCACTGGAGCTATTCATAGCTTACTATCATTGATTATGTTCATTTAAGTTGTATATCAATAATTATCTACAGTAAATTGTTCGGATTGCATTATCAAATTCCACTCTTTAAATTATTCTAAAAATAATCTCGGGTCTTGAAAATAATTGTATTTATTATTTTCTTATTAAGGATTAATTGCTGAACAGGGTGATTCAAATCTTGTGGCTCAAATTTCGTGGGAAGCTAAGGAATACGTCAGAAACCGATTTCACATAGGAAAGTATGTTGGAAAAACTTCATCGACATTAATAAAAAGGAAAAATAAAGTGAACACAAAGAAACAGCACAGTTAAGCGGTGACGAATGTGACTTTTACTACAACAAAGTAAAGTACAGCTTCACAGTAGGCGCTCAAAATTGCAACCATTTACATAAACGTAGGATTCATCATGCCATTGCGTTGGCATCTGAAACTTTTCATAAAACGCCTGACTCCCAATGCCTGCGAGAAACACTGTTCGTGCAAAAAAAGGTCTACTCCACTGTCAACGGGGGTCTCATACAAGTAGTATTTCATCCCCCACTCCCAGAAAAAGAAATCCAAGGGCACAAAAATTCGTGATCTGTGTGGACAAGCGATCGGTCTACCTCTGTCGATTCATCCTGCTCTAAATGTTCGGTTCAAGTAATAACGCACAATAGTACAGTGTGCTGGAGCATCGTCATGTTGAAACCATATAGCCTGGTGAATATGCATAGGAACACCGCCCAGAAAAGTCGGTAACATCTTCTCTAGAAAAATTAAGCTTTCCCAGCACTCCAGTCAGGGCTGTACCAATTAAGGTCCCAACAAACTTTCACAAAGAATTCCAGCCCTCACATTTACGACAAAACGATTTTGCGCAGTATTTCTTGTTCCATGTCGGTTTTTGTAAGCCTACATATATGAATTGTGTGCATTGAACACACATTCACAACTGATTGACGATTCATCTGCCAAAAGGATAGTAGCCGGAAAACTGACTTATGTGGCACTTTTATGCATGAACCATTGTGAAAATTCCCCACGCTTAGGATAACCATTAGGCTGCTATAATTGCACCTTTTGCAGATGCTAGGGATGCACATCCTACTCGTGCAGTATTCTTCACAGCTGACTGACAGACCCTAAGCTGTTGATCATGTACTGGTATTTGAATTATCTTCGCTGAACTGTAGAATGTGTTCTTCGACAATCACAATCGGCGTCTGTTTGATGCTGCAGTATTCTTCTATTGGGGGAGGATGGTGGTATCAGTCTTCATAAATTTGTCTAGCTCGGCGGCCGATTTTACCAGCTGCCTCATACGCGAGATGCATTTCCTCTAGTTCTTGATGCATGAAAACGATTGAGCTCATCAGTAGTAAGTCAGTTCGTACACTGATGACAAGCTGCACACTGGCTAGGGGCTGTGTAGACACATCAACCCCACATACGCATGCGTACATTTGGGTTATATTTGCTTTGTGAAATGGGTTTCCTGACGTATTCCCTACTTCCCCATGACATTGTAATGATAAGTTTTGAATCACCCTGTATATATATAGTACACATAAGTAATGATTATCTATTCAATTTCTGGAGAGGAATATTCTTTAATTCTTACGGTCTTGAACCCTCCAAGATATTACGTGATATTAATTGTTTTTCATTTACCCACCAGTGAGAAATCGCCAATATAGAACGAGAAGAGAAGTGTATGCTATAAGAGAAAGATTAGCATACGAAAGAAAGAGTACTAGAATAAAATTAATGATTTTATATTTGAGCTACATATAGCTTTATTAGTTGAAAAATAGAGTGGCATTTTTTTTTTTTTGGCTAAAGGGTGAAAGATAATTTTAGATAGTGATATCAGCACCAATAAGCTTTCCGAGTGTGTTGTTGTCCATTTATGAATATAACTGTTATCTTTCTTTACCGTATTCCTTTATTATAATATCCCTGTTGTTTTTCCTTATTCTAATGCACATGCCTCTTTTCTAAGCGAAATGTTGCTCGACTAGCATACTCTCTTGTCTGCCTAATTTATTAAAAATAAATTATTTGTTTCTTACTCGGCTACTTTTCTTATTAAGACCACATATTACACAAAATGAATCCATTACATATACAGGGTGACCCCTAATTCATGGTACAAACTTCAAGGCTAGACACAGGACATTGTAACAACCATTTATTGTATAGGATTGAAGGGGCGCAATTGATGCGGTGAGGCGCAAACAGGGGAAATAAAAAAAAGACAAATTGAGCTATCAGCTGGTTGCGTTGCCGGGAAGGGGGGCAGTAGTTTCCAGTAGTATTGGCCGTTCAATATGATGCATTTCAGATGGAAAGTCTTGATTTCCTTAAAAAGCAATCAGAAAGTTTTTACAACCGGTTATTACAGATTCCAAATGAATCCTTCAGAGAAATCCCGGCTTATGATAATTCAAACCCTAGCTCTTCTAAGAGACCAAGAGCAGTCCTTAACCCCTCATATCAACACTTCCCAGCTCTAGATAGGATGAGAATGTCTTTTTACAAATTAGAAAATTCTCTTACATCAACCGTGTGTTGTTTTTTACTGTTTTATGGTTATTTATCATTTGTTGTTTTCTTTTGCAAGAATTAATTTACTCTAACTATGACCCCCTCCCCTCCCTCCATGCAAGCTTTTGCATGCGTTTCGTGTGACAACTTGATCCTATTTTAAACTTCTCTGCCTTTTCTTACTTTTTTCCAAGTGGTTATTTAAAATCTCCTTTCAATAACCGCACGCAGATATTTAAGAGGTAATGAGTAACCGTACTTAAAAATAATATTCTCTTTTATATTTCATATTAAAGAAATTCCTCCCTTTTCTGACAGCTGGTTGAAAGACGGGCGTGGTTGTCAGAGATGTGACGCCTTAACTAAATCAACTGGATGAGTGATTCCCCACTCACTCCTCCACAAGCGTTGTTGCGCTGCACTGCCTTTTATTCTTATATAACATTTCAGCAAATTCTTCTTTTTTTTTCCTACTTATTATGATCAGTAGATGATAAGATTTCTCTAAGGTTCCACGTAAATGTATAACCATTACCGTTACCAGAAGGGAAAAGTGCCATTCACAATTGTACTGACGTCTACGATGAGATTTTATGTATGCCGAAAATGCATACGTGCTATAAATATATGGCCTTGCAATTGGTAACGGCATAGCTGCGCGGCGAATGTATCACACGCATTTCCTGATCAAAGTATGTTGGATCACACAATTTTTCAGTGGTTATATAGTCAATTTCGTGAAACACGTTTGTTCCACGTCACCAGACATGGTGCTGGTTAAAGAAGAGATGTACGCAGTCCAAGCACATTGAACGTTGTGGCTGATAGACCCGAGTCAAGAACAAGAGCTGTTGATCATCTCGGAAGTGTGTCATCAGACCCTTCATTGAGTGTTAAACGATAATCACTTAAGCTTCTTCCATTTTTAGCGAGTACAAGCTTTGAACCCTGCAGACTATCTTCTTCGAAAGCCAGTCGGTGGTGCCGCAACATGCGCTGCAGCTGGACTTCATAGCTCATGTGTTGAACAGTTATGAACAGTTATTGCAAACGTTACACTTGTCAACGACGCTTTTAATAAACACTTTGTCTTTCCTTTCGTCTCTTATTTTTGTCTCCGTCTTGGGCCCATACATTCCTATACAATAAATTATTCTTGCAATGCCCTGCACTTACCCTTAAAGTTTGTACCATGAATTCGGGACAGGCTTGTGCATATTTTAGAACCTTCAGAACAACGTAATGATTCCTTCATACATAGCATTTGCAATATTTTTTTTATTGAGAACATTTATAACCCACATGCACTACAAACTATTACACAGGGGCTTACACAGAGGTAAGCGTAAACCACATATTACAAAGGAAAGAAGGATTACAACACCCTTGCAGCCTCCGAGTTAGCCCAGGCCTTACGCCACCGCAGTCACCGTCACTAACCACTGTACCAGATGAGCGACTTCTGCATTAAAATTGGGGCCATGATATCCTAGTGGTGTCATGGCCAGCGTGCCAGGCGTTCAAGCCAATTACTGCTGAGACCACCATCATTGGAGGTGATGCGTGTTAAATCATCAAGGCACACACCCTCTTGTTGGAGGTGTAAATTAGAGGAGAGTGGTGCCAGGTGTCATCTTCGTCACTTGACCATAGTTTAAAATTACGTCAGAGGCCCTCTTATCTGTACAGTGCGACTTTCATTTTCCTTCACTCACTCTGCATTAAAATTACATTGAAATGCATTCTTAATACATTTTTTGCTATATCGATTAAAATGTATATGTAAATATAATACCAACAAATACCTGTTATTTTGTTCGAGAGTTCTAAAACTTATAAGTTGAACTAGGAAGCAAAATTTAAATTCCTAACTTGAAATTCTTTCGCAACTTCCAAATATAACTCAAAATATTTTATAAAACTTAGGAGAACTTTCTTCCCAAAATATATTCATCGGAAACATCGAGTCTAAAAGTTTGTTTGCTCATGTATAAGTTTGCAAAGTTTATGATCGATATGGAAAAGTGCTTCTCCATGACCATCTCACTTCACTTCACTATAAGCTATTGCCTCGCCTCTGCAAAAATTCCTGCACTGAAGAGTTTTATATCAAACTATCGGTTATTCTTTTGTCACAGTATAATCAAAACTTCAAAGTTTTCTTCTTAGAATCTTTCCCTCACTTGTTTGTTAACTCGACTTTTGATTCCTTAAGAATATGATAATATTTACCATTTGCTTAGGTTTATTCTATCAGTTTATTTGACAATCTCAACTAATATCTTTTTAAATTCATGTGTGTTACATAAACTTTGTTATTAAATTAAGTGTACAATTTATGTATTAAATACAAAACAAATAAAAAATTATATTTCATTTTTAATGTTTTACTTGTTACATTGTGCTATTATGTCAAATTACAAAAATAAAATATTTTTTCTTCTTAATTTCGATCTATTTATTTACATATTTCTGAAATATTTGTATTTTAATTATACCTTTCAAAAAATTATGAATACTTGATAACACATTAAGGTATTCGACTAGGTTGAAAAAGTACTTTTCAGGTGTTTGATGTTTGGTGTTGTTGGTGGGCATAGGAAAGAAATATAATTATTGAGGCATGCTATAGCATTTATAGCATTTGCTTTATCTAACTTATAAAATATTTTTAATACGTTTTGAAAAGTAAATTTTCGATAATTTGCGCACGAAAAACGTAATCTCAAACAATCAATCAAATTCACTGAAATTTATAATATATGTTATGGGCCTAAGGTGTGTAACTAATGCCACCCAGGTTTATGACACCATTTAATAACATTTACAGCCATTTTAGCCCAGAACGTAAGTGGTTTGATGAAAATCATTAACATCAAATGCTAGTAAAATATTTATTTCTTAAAATATTTTTTATTCTATGGTTTATGGCTCCTTAGAGGGATCAAGTAGTATATGAATGAAACTAAAATTGCATTATGTGCAATTTATTTTTATTTATGGCGTTTTTCTTAACTTTAAAAATTTTGCTAAAATTTCAGAAAAATAATACTTTTTTCAAAAACAAAGGGTGATACATGATATTTATTTGATAATTATGACTTTTTAAGCCTATTCATGATCTTTAAAACAATAAATTTATTCTGAAAATCAATTTTTGAAAAATTGATCACCGAACCTAGTAGGATAACATAATGTAGCTACAGAGCCTTTGATTAGGTTTAAAATTCATTGAAATTAATCAACATGAATTTATGAATTCATCATATGTTAGTTAAAATCAATTCTCCTCTTCAAAATTGTTGTTCTTATATTTATTTCGAACTAGTGTATTAACTACTAATATTAGAACAGTTATAAAACATATTAAGCAAAAACTAATAAACTTTTCAAAAACACTTTTTGAATATTTGTATCTTCGATTTTTTCCTTCTAATATTGGCAATTAGGCCTTTGCAGACACGACAAATTCCCACATGCGAGAGTCATTTCATGGTGGCACCATCTAGTGTCGGCTCTCGCTACCAAATTGTGACACTCGAATTTTTCCCCTCAATTTATTTTAAATTTTAACTTTCATAATATTATCCTAAGTTCACGTGCTTTTTTTTTCAACATGATAAAACATTTTCTACAATACATTTAGCAAACGTTAAACATTTATTTAGGAACAGATAAGAGTTAAGATAAATCGTTTAAACTTGTTAACTTATTTCTGTCCTATGTTTCCATATTTACTACACTTGCTTTTTATTTTTCTACAATTTTTAAACACTGCAGGTATCTTAAGAAATGTGGCAATTAACTTTCACTGAGATGAATTTCTAAGCCATCGAATCTCATTCCGAAGTCAAATTCAGTTTCTTTCCGAAGTATAACTGTATTTTAAAGATTTCTTAATGTTATTGTTTGAAGTAATTTATACGACTTTGACACAAGAAACAGATTTATTCAAGAAAACTTCAATAATTCTTGCAAATATTACTGGAAAATTTATTTTAGATTTTATCCGTAAATCATCTCCTTAGTCTCCTTACTAGTAGAAGACTGGTAAACCAGTTGTTTCACTAATCCCTACAAAAATTCCAAGGGTGTAATGTCTAGAGATCTGGGTGTTCATGCTATTGGCTTCTTTTCCAATCATCACTCGATGAACTTTTTCTCACTTCTAAACTCCAGTGTGGTAGAGCCATATTTACGTTGTACATGTTTTGCGGATTTAAATTCAATAAAGCCATGCTACAAATTGCCCTTTCCCTTGTGCTGAAGCTATTTCGAAACGAAATTACCGTATAACGAATACTTTGCATCTTCTAGTCTGAATTTCAAAAAACAATTTTTTTTTCTTTATGGAACATGAGAAAACACAAGTGGAAATCTTTGTTTATCTTAGTTAATTTTTGATAGTGTAGTCATACATTTTGCGCATATATATATATACAATGGGTGATCAAATGAAAAGGTACGAAACGACATGGTAGGTACAAATGTAGACTTTATTCAAAATATACACTATAGGCCTGAGCACAACGATCCCACTGATGAACAAGCCTCAGAATTCCTGTGGCTGTGACGAGACCCAGTCATTCACAGTATCCTTGAGTACGTCGTCCGAGTTGAAGAGCTTCCCTTTCAGGTGTTTCTTCAGTGGACCAAACACATGGAAATCGCAGGGCGACATGTCCGGACTGTAGGGCGGATGGTCCAACGTCTCCCATTGGAACTTATCCAGTTCCATTTGTGTGACTCTGGAGACGTGTGGATGCGCGTTATCATGGAGCAGAACCAGACCCTTCGTGAGCAGCCCCGGCCTTTTGTTCTTGATGGACCTGCGTAGGTGTCGGAGTGTCTCACAGTACACATCGGAGTTAATGCTTTTTCTGTGCTCGAGGAATTCCACAAGTAGCTGACCTTGAACGTCGAAAAAGACAGTGAGCAATACCTTGCCTGCTGACTTCACGGCTCTGAGGTTTTTAAGTGGAGGTGACGACGCATGCTTCCACTGCATGCTGTCCCGCTTTGTCTCTGGCTCGTAGTGATGGCACCAGGTCTCAACACCTGTGACGATCCGCTTCATGAAAGCGGGGTCTTCCTGATACCGAAACAAATGTTGTCCCCTACGCAGTTTCTTTTGCTGGTCGGTGAGCTGCTTCGGAACCAATGCGGCACACACCTTCCAAAATCGCAATCTGTCGTGAACAATTGTCCACTCGGTTCCATACCTGACATCCACCTTCAGGGCCAACATTCGCAATGTGACACGCCGATCACTTCTCACTAGGTCGTCCACCTTGTCGATGAGATCGCTCGTGATGACAGTGTTTGCCTGGCCTGGTCTCTGGTAATCACCCACACTCTCACGGCCTGCACGAAAACGGGCACTCCATTTTCTGACAGACATGTCAGAGGCACATTTCGTAAACGGTCACTATCCGCCAATGAATTGCTGCCGGTTTCTCACCTTCCTCTGTCAGAAATCGGATAACACTTCGCTCCTCCTCAATCGTCGAATTTTGAAACGCCAACGCCATCCTGTTCTCATACGGACTGCCGCATCATTTGGACGCCGCTTTTTATAAGAGCCTTTGCTCTCTCCTGCGCATGCGGGCGCCCGCGCATGATCCGATCCCAGTCAGAGCCTCCAATGGCATCCTGAAAAGTCTCACTACATTCTCCCATGGCGGAATATGCAAATATTTAACTGTTTCATTTTTATGTCGTTTCGTACCTTTTCATTTGATCACCCCTTGTACATATATATATATATATATATATATGTAAGTAATAATTTATATTAATGCCTACTTAAAAAATTCGAATTTTCCTTATTTATAGCATGCAGTTCATAAATTCGAATACCCTAATTCGAAACGCTTCTCATTTTATCTTTTCTAAAGCATTAAAATGTCACGTTGGTTTTCTTATTGCTGATACTTTAGACCTTGAATTTTTGACAAATTGATTGGTGATTCCAAAACATACAAGATCATTAATTGCTTCCACGTGCTTTATTAACCTGGTTTCAATATTCCTTAAATAATGATGTCATTTTTATAAATAATTATTCACCTCGACTAAGCACGTGACTGCATTCTTATAACGTTTTCCTCTGTTCTTCCATAATTATAAAAACCTGGTATTTGAATAATTCTTTCTTGTAGTTTGGCACCTGTACAAGGAACACATGCTCAAATAACTCTCCAGATGTTCAACATAAGAAAATAACGCGATGAAGATCAAGCTTCTTTATTTTTTCAGCCACGACTACTTTATCATAGGTTACTAAAATGTAAATCTTTTGCGGTATATATATATTATACTACATACACTCTACCATATATATATGGTAGAGTGTTAAATAGTTCAATTACAAATTATTAAAAAAAGAACAATAAATTAATCATATTGCCTTTCAAAGTACTGCCCTTCTGCATCCACACACTTGTTGTTGCGTACGTATAACTGTAGAAAACAATCCTGGAATCCAATGTTTGTAAGTTGCTTGGTCGCAATTTGGATCACCTCTTTGGAATCTGCAAAATGATCTCCCTTAAATTTCATTTCCACACATAAAAACTGGTAAAACTTCTCTGGTGCTGGAATCATTTCCGTAATGCTTTCTTTAAAATCTCGAGTGTCTCAGAAGAGGATTTTTCGAGCAAAATACAGAATTTGATGTTTTCACACCGCTCCAAAGACGACGTTGCAAAATCCGACGAATGAAAAATTCATTTTGTCAGAAAGGATTTGCAGATAACACCAAAAGTATAAGAAATGAATTCCAGATGGTTGTGTGTTTTACTGATTAGTGTTGCCAACCCCCGAAAGTGATATTTCCCCTCCAACGCATACCTGCGAGAATATAGGAGACCATTCCGGGAACTTTTTATCTCTTATAATTGTATATATAATATATATATATATATATATACGAGTTCGATTCGGAAACTAACTGCAGTTTTGGCGTGGCGCTGTAAATACGGTTCGGAGCGTCCTCAATCGAATTCACAATCGTTGACTCAGTAAGCTTCCAGTCGGCGAATGAGAGTGTCGTAGGGCCAAGCGTTTGTTCGTTATAACGTGACAAAATTTTTGCCGTCATAGAAAATCCCGCAAAATGTGAGGTGCGAGAAGTAATAAAATTTCTTAGAGCCAAAAAAACTGTCAGAAGCGGATATCCATCGTGAATTGTGTACCGTATCCGGACCAAACATTTTCAGTTAAGGTGTAGTGCGTCAATAGATACACTTTTTCAAGGACGAAAGACATCCATGTGGAATCACGAAGTGGAACTTTGTCTTTAGTAAGTACTGATCTCATACGACTACCATCGAATCACTGCAATGAAGAAGTGGCTTGGGGAACAGCATTTCACTGACTAATAGGAACTTAAAAACGCTGTGGCAGATTGGTTAAATCGCTGCTTTTTATACAGAAGTAATCGGTAATTTGAAAAAACGGCATGACATGTGCTTGAATAATGAAGTATGCTTTGTTAAGAAATAGAGGAGAGTTTGTACCTTTGATATCTAAATAAATTTCCCCCCTCTGTCCTAGTTTGTTTTTCAAAGCGGTTCGGAGGTTACTTTCCAAATTTCCCTCATATATGCGATACGTTTATGAAAACTCAGGATATATATATCTTCTAAATAAATAGATCAGGTTCCAAAAGCTGTATTTGAAGGTTTTAAATTAATCAGATTCTTATTCATTTACTAAACTATTTGCGTTTTTTAATATTTCAAAACATTCTGAGGATTTTTCTAAAACGCGCATGCATTTTAAGCAATTTTAAAAATTTTTTTATGGCATACACAAGTAAAATTCTACTGTGTAATGAGTTCTAGTTTTTTATATATTTTTTTAAATACCGCATTCAGTATGCTCGTTTTTTAAATCTTTGCCCTAAACTAAATTATTGCAATGCATTTTTGTTTACACAGCATAATTAGTTCATTCAAAAAATATAATCTAACCAGTGTTAAAAATAATCGGACTTTCTAATAGATTGTACCATTCTGTACATTTTTAAAATACCCTTTTCTGAGACAAATTCTTTCAGAATTATGAATGCATGCCAATTTAATAATATTCCAAATTAAATTTTCATAGCAAAAGGTACTCGTCACTTACATAATTATAGATAGATAAATTTCTATACTGAATCACAGGAAATGAATTCATTTTTTCGAATGAACTATTTAACTAAACACCAGTAAAAAAATTCACACAAGTAACTCCATCAAGCTATATCAATGCCTAGCAGTAGATACATTTATTTAATCACAATGAATAATTTGTAATAAATTTAATTACAAAAAGAGAAATATTTTCCTTTCCGTTATTGTGACCATTGTAGAGGACCTTCAGTTATTTTTCGTCAGTGGTCTGAAAGTAATTTCGTCTTTCTGAATAATAATCAGGTGAACTTAAGAATTAATTATGGATTCCCTTTTTAATCACTTAATGCTGCACATTTTGTGTTTTAGTTCTTTTTTCGATTAAATTGAGATAATATTGAAATTAAAAGCATGTTAGATTAATTCGTTTTTGTTCCCATTAATACGATTAAGTTAGGAACAAAATATTAAAAAGGGTTTCTTTCCTGTAATTTTTTTGCTCAGAATGACACAGTATGATTTAAAATGATATGCTTCGTTTTGTCCATGAATATAATATTAGGATAAAAATTATTATTATATATTTTACACCAAATACTTATTACGTTATATCAGTTTTTAAAAAGGATTAATTCGGATGTGGTAAAGAGTTGTACCTTTTTAATGCAAAGTTAAAGGTATAGCAGAAATTATAGTTATAATAGAATTAACTTGTTTTAAATTTTTAGTTAATTTATTTTTCACACTAGACTAAAAAATTATTTTATTTTATATACTAGTAGATTTAGAATTAGAGACTAGTAAACGTTATAGATAAAAATTAAAAGGGCAAGCTTTCTTCGTAGAAGTAGTGGCTACAGTAACTGAGTGTACTTCTGGTCGGTATTATCGAATAGCGGCTTCTAGCCCTTGAGCCACTGAAACCCCACTGCGCAGGGGGGGGGGGACAATGCATATTAAATCCGTCTAAGTTCTCCCCTCAGCATGGTGTGGAGGAGAGGTTAGTACTAGTTTAGATGTCATTCTCGTCACTTCAAAGTTGTTTAAATTATGAGATATGTTACCAATCACGGTCGTATTACTTCAGAGTGTGTAAATTAAATTAAAATGAAACCTCCATATAATTATTATTTGACTCCATTATTCTATTACTGTCAAATTTCCTTTTAAGAAAGAAATAACAGAAATCGCTCAACATTATACAATGACTACAATCACTGCAACAATAAAAAAAAACAAAAAAGAACATTAAGGTTGTGCGTGTAGCAGTCAGGAAAGAAAGCGTCAGTATCCAGACGTTATAATTTATTTCAAATGAGAACGAGTGCTTGTTAACGTCACACTGTAACGTAGTCCCTCAGATGCATCTCGATTCTCATCAGAAAAACCATCTTAAAGAATTTGCAAAATACTTGTTTCGAGTTATTTTGGCATAAAACTGAAAACTATATTCTATGTTACAGAAAAAATGAGACATTAAAAATTGCGTTCATAGTATCTATCGAATTCAAGAGCACCTGCTTCCCAAACTGAAAAGCGGTCGATCACGTCATTCGCACTGAACCCTAGTGCGAGTGATAAAAGACAGACTGAAAGAAGGAGGAACGCGCTGCGGCTCACTGTGTGTGGACGCGACACCAAAATTAGTTTTACTATTCATCTCAAGATTCGCGCGCCCAACAAAGAGATAAATAATCATATAAAAATTATTCAAAGAGAAAATTTTGATTAGAAATTTACCTTTTTTCTCACTATTCTCGAAAGGATACAAATACATTTTTAAGTAAGGTGGAATTGCCCTTTTTGCTTATGAATAATCTCCTTCTCTCGTACTTTTCTCTTTCTTTTAGCATTTTTAAATGTAAAGAAAAAAAGTATCAAGTTCTTTTCTTTTTGCGATATACTAGCACTTCTATCAAATGTTACTTTCACACGGGAGAATTACATGTAAAAAATCGGCCCCCATATAATTGGGTTCACTCGTTAAGTAAATGTATCTTGATATTCTATGTTTAAAATTTTATATACTTATTTGAATTTTAAAAAATCCATCTGTCTCAAAAGAACCTTGTTGTTTCTAAATACACAGAATTTAATATTTTCATATAATCGAATCTTTTATTTTCTTTTAAATTCTAAAACTCTTACCAGTTTCGAATTCGAGATGTACTTCATGTGTGTGATAGGTGTCAATACCATCTGTTTAAAAAATCAAAGTTCCACCGAGATTTAAACTCGGATCGCTGAATTTAAAGTGCTAACCATTACACCATAGAATCTAAATTTCCCACGCCGGGAATCGAACCTGGGCTTCCTGGATGAAAGCCAGGAATCCTAACCACTAGTGCACATGGGAGTTTCTGATTACGAATAAACAACGTAACAATTCGAATTTTTCTCATCTTTGCACATCAGCATTTGAATTATTTTTTATAAAGCTTTGCTTTTAATTTTTTTTCGAAAGAAACATTTTTACGTGGAATTTGAGGACGCACAAACACGATTGAGAAATGAATATTCCTTTGCATGATATCACTTTCTCTGAAAGCTGATGAAATTCACCCAAATTTTAAATTTATGATAGAAAAATCATTTTAAAAACTTTCGCTTGGTACTGCGTATATTGGAGCAAGAATTTACTATACAAGCATTTTTCACATTAAGAAGTATCACTCTTCTCAGATAATGATTCAAATTCCGGAACTGGATAAAACCTTCCTCAATGTTGACAACTCCCATATTTTTGCCATATCTAAAAGCAATAAAGTTTCCACCGATTCCGAACTCGGATTACTGGATTCAAAAAGTCCAGATTATATGAAGTATATAGTATATGAAGAATCTTTTTTCAAATTAAAATTTAATACGTAAGGAGCTGATCTTGTTTTTAAGGTATCTGAGACATGAAAGGCTTTAACTTTTTCATTTTTTATTTTACTTTTAAAAAAATAGAGGGTACTTTGATGCTTCTATAGATGCATTATTTAAGAGAATTCGATCAAAAGAACGCTTAAAAATTTAACTTTAAAAATGAAAACAAATGTGATGTAACTGTGATTCAGGTACAATTTCTTTAAAATCCGTAGTTATTCAATATGTATTGTAAAAAACTAGTTTTTTCTATTCGAAGATTGTAATTCTTCTTTATTATATGTTCGTATTTATTAAAAATTGTACATTTTTGGTTAAAAATTACGGAAAATTTAAAGTATTTATTACAAAATTTTGAAAAAAAATTTGTTTTTTTTTAAATGTTAATTATGTCTAGTTTTGCATTTATAATACTCAGTGAATTTTTTAAAATTATAAATCAAGAGGATGTAGTACAAAGTAGATTTTGAGGATTATACTAAATTAAATACACAACGTGTAAAATAAACATTTCGTTTTTCCTAACAGCTTATTGTTAACATTTGAATGCTGATGAATAACTCTATATGTTTATTACTTTTGGTTTTACATTTAAATTAATAAATATTCATGTCTATATGAATACAAAAACAGAGATTATTTTATAATAATTTTTAAAAACAGAGTTCCACTTAAATTAGACACCAAATTAACTTCGTAAATTCATGAAAGACATTTTTTTGTGTATTTTTATAACAATAAAAATATGTGTAAGGAATTTTGTATTATCCTGTAATGATGATGTTCAAAGTGAAGTAAAAGTACTAAAACTTATAGATATAAAACTTTGGTATTTTAAATGGAAGAAGATGTGAATCGTTGATAACACGTATTGAGGAAGTAGGGAAAGGCTAATTAAAAGGACTTCTAAAGAATCTAGAATTTTAAACGTACAATTTAAAAACTGAGAAATGATTCAAAATAAATCAATTAACAATGGTATGACTTTATATTGTATTAAAATATATTATGAAAATATCTTAATTTGCAATTTTCTCAAAACGCATTTTTTGGTGATTCCGGTACACTTTCCTCAAAATCTACTTTACCTATAGTGCTGATATTTTGCATAATACAAGATTAACAATTTTTTAACAAAGTGAAGGAATTTCTTTTCAAATAAACATTCCAGAAATTTCAGATATAGCACAATTTCTGCATAAAATTTAAAGAACATTTAAATCACTAAATTAAAAAAAAATTAAATTTTTATAAAGTTATGTTTTAAAATTTCATTTTGTTTATTTTATGGATTGTTGTGTTTATAAAAACTCCATGAAATTTTATAGCTATAAATGCAGTAGACTTTATGCAAAGTGTACCTAAAGCAAGAGCATGCTTGAAAATAAAAATAAAAAGGTATTAATTAATTATTGCCCTTACAGATTTATTTGCAATTTAAAATGAATTGTTTTGCATTAACAAGTACACAAATATACAGATAATTCAACGTAAAAATTTTTTTTCCGTTGCTTTAAATTTAAGTAAGTGAGAACCATTTAAATTCTAACCCTTCTAAGACACTATATGTAAAAAATAAGTAAGATATAAAGCTAAAATATTCTCAGAATTGCCATATAAAAATTAGATTTTCCTTTGCAATTATTTAAGCAATATATGTACGGGTAGCGGAAGCCGCCACTAGATGGTGCCACTATAAAAATGTCTCCCACTTTTTGGGACTTGCCGAGTCGGCCATTTGAAACAAACAACTTTTTCCTACGTTTATACAATTGCTTGAAACAACCCAGGACTTGTTTTTAAAAAGCTTCTTCAGTTGTCTCGAAGTATTCTCCGTGATTTCTTTTAATTTTCTGAAGCATTGACATTTCGATATCATATTCAGCCTTGTAAAGAGGTAAACATAACCAGGAGCTTTTGCGGGCGAATAAAATTCATGTTCAAGTGTGGTAATATGCATTTTCTGCTCGCTACTTTTTTACCAATAACGATTGATGTGCAGTGGCTATTTTTTATGACACAAAAACCAACTTTTTTCAGCCAATTCTTTTGGATGTTTCTGATATTGTTTGGTGAGGTACAAAGAATTTTGAAGTAATGTCCTTAATAAACAATCTTGCCATTTAGAACGAATGATTTGACAGATGTTCTCAATGTTTTTTCAATGGTGACTTTGGTTAGCGACAAGCTGTGAGAATCGTCTTTATGACCTTCGAACACTCGAGAATTTTTTTATCACTACATCACTAACATATCCTTCATTTAACATTATGAGAGTGTCTGAAGGCAATTCTTTTACAAAATATAAAAGAAAATGTTTGCACGCAGTTCGTAATACAACATTTGAAAACCCGATAATACACAAAATTTATCTGAATGGAAACATATGCTGTATTCAGTAACAGTGATTAAACTAATGTCTTGATCAGCTTCCCGTATTTTCTTCTAATGAGTTCAAGGTTACAAAAAATAAATTTTCTTCTCTATCACAGAAGCGCCATCTCATAGTCAATTCCGGAAAATTTTTATACTTTGTCTTGTACATGATTGTTTTCGTAACAAGTTTACAATGTAACTATTTAAAAATATCTTTTTAATTACCATTGTAGTGGATTACCCGTATCATCCCTAGTGTGGGAGGGTTGGAAGGAAGATTAGCCATAATCAATACAAATTCTATTTATTAACAAATCTCAATTAAGACACAAATTCAACAACTCCAACTGAATAATGCTCCATTTACTAAATATATGAAGCAATCGCGGGGAAGACGAGATATTGGGAGAATTAACAGTGAATTGGACCACTTACGTCGAAGCAATACGCCTTCTAATTCAATTCGTTTTAATATTAATTTAACGCTTAATTGACCAAATAGTCAATTTTAATATTAATCAAATATATAACGGAATTCTCTTGCCTAGCTTCACGTTAATCAATCCCTGCTATCCGTCAGCAGTATAACCCCATCTCTCTACGAACCGAAAATTAATACTTAAATACACTATATAACTTGCATTAATCGCGTCTTCTTTTCGAGAGAAAGTTTTCAAATGAAAAATATTTAAAAACAGAAATTCCCAAGAGGATGGTTATGAAAAACGCGGATATCTCCGTTACACCATTAGATATTTAAAGAACTTCAACTAATTTCGGTTAAACATGATTGAAATCTCCTGGACATTTGATAATCATACGTTTACAGTTTTAAAGGTAAAAGAAAGCTAATCTCCAAAGTTTACAAATTGTGAGGAATATCTTACGATCTCTGTTCGCTTTATTCACCCAAAACATCATAAGTAGTTTGCATTATATTCTTTAAATACATTACCTCTCTGTAATTTAAAAAAAAAGTCCAATAACATCTTTTTGTAAGTTTAAAACTTCAAAGCTAACGACGCTAAGTACCAAAAGCAAAGCCTCGGGCATTTGAGGCTTTGTTCGTCTATTTTTCAGACATTATGTTTAACCCGATTAGTGTAGAACTTTAAGAAATCGAAGACAAAATAAGAAGATTTTTTTTTTCGTTCGTATCTCTTGTAACTTTCAAAAGCACTTTTAACGAAAAATAAAATTTTTCCTTAGAACCGCAAGCAAAATTCTTGTTTTGAAAATGAACAAAAGAACTTTAACGGCAATTAAATTCGATAAAATTCTGGAACCTCTCCTTTTATTGCCTTTATTCTTTCGCATAAATTCTTTTGAAAAAGATAATGCACTGAAAAAGCAGAGAATATATTTGTCGGAATACGAAGTTGAAGGTGTACTCAACGTAAGGAGCAAATCTCTTATATAAGTATTTTGAAAAGGACAATTTCTTTAGTACGTGACCGTAAATTGGTATTAGAAAAAAAGGCATTTTCTACCTGAACCATAAATAATGGTTTGTTTCTTTTCCGCATAATGCAATCGAATGAACAATCACAAAGGATAACAAAATGTAATGAGTGAAGCAAGAACAGAATTATCAATAGTAACACATAAGCAGTACTAATTAATAGTGTTTATAAGAAGAAAATTTCAAAGATAGATTAAAACCGTTTCATAATTCATCTTTCTGGTCATAGTGCCTAAAAAATATTTTTATAACGCAAAGTGAAAGAAATACGCATATGCCAAGAAGTACTGTTATTCCTTGAACGTCTTACTTTTCACAAGTTTCCAACATTTATAAAATTGTGGAAACTTTAAAAATCAGTTGGAGAGAAAAGTATAAGTTTAGAAATACAAGGGATAGTTAATGTTTGAAAACTATTATCATTAAATTTCTGAAAGCATGTCTAAAAATAGAATGATTAAATAAAAATTTATACTTGAATACGTTTTACACTTGGAAATTAAATATGGAATGTGTATTTGGCTGTACTGTATTATAATTAGATAATAGGCAAAAGACAAGTTATTAAATCGAAGAAAAGTGCAACTGAAATCAATAAATTTTAAATAAAAAGTAGTCTATATAAGTAAGCTGGAGATGTGAAATTATCATTGATAGGTAATTTCAGTCCTACCCAGTGACATTTTAAGAATTCTTGGGCCATGAGACTTTATGCCAAAGTAGGCTTCCCATAAGATCCTTTCAAGTAGGCAGGATACAGAATTATTTGTCTAATGCTCGTACAAACGGAAATACGTAGCAAATAAATGTGCGTAACTCACAGTCTCACGAACCTAGAAACAAACCAACATTGACTACAGAAAATAATCATTTCTTACTTTTGTTGTCAATTGGCTAATATGTTAAAAAATTTCCAGGTTTTTTTTTTTTTTTTTTTTTTTTTGAGAATATGTCCAGGAATAATATTTGATGATTATCAGGATCAGAATCGTATTGAAGCCTAGACGAGGTGCCCTTCCAAGGAAGAGACCCCATACCTTAAATCGACTCGGCGTTCGCCCTTTTAGTATTTTGGAAATCTTGCACTTCCTCGTTCTCAAGAAACAAGTAAATAATAACAGAAATAAACTTTGTTACAAATAATTCTTTACATTCGTTAATTTTTAAATCTAATAATTTTTGGAATTCACAGAACATTCCCTTACAGAAAAAGCAGTTGAATGATATTTTAACATTGTACTCCTAACAAATGGATGACCTGTTAATAACAATATTTTTATAAGAGCTTTTATTATTTCTTTAATGAACCTCAGCTAAGAATTTTTCGATTAAAAACGATTAAAAACTTTATAAGAAATTATTTACATACAACATTACAAATTAAAATATACATGAAATATGACCATAAGAAAACATTTAAAGTTCCAAAATTTAAATATCTTTTTTATCATTACTTTAGTTTTATCCTTTACTTTTTTTAATTAAAAAAAAAGAAAACTGTAAGGATAAGAACACATTAATTTCAATCGGCCAAAAAATATTCTTTCTATTGATTTTAAAGTACAGAAACAATTAAATACACCATTTCATCCATTTGAGCTACACTCTAATTTCCTTTTTGGATCCATAAAATACTTTCCATTCGGTGAACTTCTTATTTTATTTTAATAGGAGTTACACAATGGTAAAAATTATGTGCTAAATTTATTTTGAATCCTCCTGTTTTTAAATTCACATTTTGAAGAATCCTTTCCACACAACGAGCCTTTTGTTCACACAAAATCAATCTTCGCGCACTAAACTTTTATGCGTGCCTTTCCCATTTTTTCTCCTTCGAGACATTTTCAATTGTTTCCCTCCAGACAGCAGATCCCGTGATCCTCAGATTAACCTCCTGCGACCGGGAAATCCCTCGTTGAGGAAAAGAAAGTTGCCAGATTTGCAACCTATCATCCTCTCCATCCAAGATGGATGACTTAAGGGAAGGAGAAGACAGATGTAAAAATAATGTTTCAAATTTGAAGAAGAAAAAAGAAATTTGTAGAAGAAAAAAAATTCTGTTTTGGAAGATTTAATGACGATCGATAATTCGAGGTTTATTTTAGAAAAAAATAGCTTTCTTTCTGTTTTTTCTTTCTTAAGGTAGCTGAATGCGTTAGGAGTAATTTTTTCAAAAAAATAGCATACTAAAACACTTTAAATGCTTTTTTAGGGATTAATACCATTAAATATTAATATTAAAAATTTATCTAAGTGTTACAAAAGTCACACTTAAAAGGGAAACTTTAGCAATATTTTTGAAAAACTTTAAAGCAATTAGAAAAAAAAGTAATAAAACTATATCAGTAAAAGTATTAATAAAACAAATAAGATACTATGTAGAAAGTGTACTAAAATTTTAATGTTTTATACATTAAAATCTTAACATTTTTGAGCTAGAGTAAATGTTGGAAGAAATGTGATATCCTTTATGATACTATTAATAAAATAACATACCATAATTCAAAAAACATATTTACAATAGGAAGTATTTTAGTAAATTCTCTAGAAAAATGCAAATAGCATGTTCAATAAGTTTTATAGGGAATACATTTATAATATTTTAGTTAACGAATTCTCCATTATAAAAATTTGTAATAATGCAAACGCTCACTTCTTGTAGATTAAAGACCCACATCCAGTTTTTCTAATTTTACAAAATTGGTTATAACTTGGAATCTAGCTAACGTAGGAACAAACCAAAGCATTCTTTGTAAAGAAAAAAGATAGCACTATTCAATAAAATTGAAAAACAAAGCGTGTTTTATCGAATTTGCTGATTTCAATGCGTTTGGATACCTCAACTTATCTAAAAGTGATTTTGTTCTTTATTTTTATGTAAAAGGAAGAGTTTATTTCATGTTTTCCAGATATCTCAAACATTGCATGTGATATCTAGGACTATTTTGTAAAATAAATGAAGTTAAAGAAGCAGCACAGTTAGGGGGGGGGATAATACATGTACTAAAAACGGCATTAAATATTCCAAAAATTTCAAGCCTAAATTTGAATATTTCTTCGGGTTCTGAGAAAGAAGGGTCAAATATAAATAAAGGCTAATCATATACTTTAATTAAAGGAAGAAATTGCTATTTTTTTTATAAATGCTAAAACTCTGCCCAGCAAAATATATGACTTTTTATCTTATCAACTCCCATTGCTATTCTTAGTTCAATTACTATCTTGTTCTTGCAAACTTTTCGTTTTAATACATTTTAATAATACCAATTTTCTATTCGCCACGTTCAAAATCGTTTCGAAAACTCTTTTTAAAAGCTGTCAAAAGAAAGGTAAAATTGCCAATTTCCACTCTCTATACCAGTGATGGCGAACCTATGACCCGTGGTTCAGCCACTGACCCACGCAAGCTTTTTAACTGACCCACGATTGCTAGGTAACCACTTGTTTGTTTACGTGAGTATTTTTAGTTCTTCTAACTTGTGTGGATTATTTTTGTTCTATTTGTATTTTTCAAGCACTACATTGACACAAATCTATTTAAATCCTGTCTATAACCTTCAGTTTGATCATTGCAGTTCCAAAGTTACACAAATGACAACAAATGTATATGAACATATGTAGTACTTGAAATAAAGAAAAAATGCTTACAAAATATCAAATAAATTGTATAATTTTACTCACATTTTTTTTGATGAAAAGAAATCGACAAACCAAAAGCAAATAACCATATTTGAAGCACTTTCTTCGGATGAAATGCACTTTTGTAAGGTTATGTTCAATTATGTTTGTAGAAAGAGACTTGTATCGTCCCCTCACTGTTTCACCTTGTGGGATGCCAATGGGGGCCATGCACACATCTCTTATTCTCGATAATAGCAATTTTTGGCTCGCAATTTAAGGCGCTTGCACCAGTCAGTACCAGTTTTGAACTTACATTTCGAATGCATTTAAAAGTAATGTGTATGTGTATTATATATATATAGGTATGTTAATACACACACAATTTCTTCTCGAATTATTGTATTCTGATTATAAATATTTTTAATTGTAGCCCTGTGCTATGTCGGTGGTTAAAAAATTAAAAACAAGCCATACAAGTTCCTGGCCATATCAAGCTGAATGGTTTGATAAATATTGAGGAATTGAAATGAATAAAAAGGTTATGCGTATGATTTGTAATTAAAAAGTGACTGCACGAACATATAATGTAAAAAGACATTTTGAAACGTTGCATTCTAATCTCGGCACGTTGACAGATGAAGAAAGAAAGACATATTTTTACAAAAGAAAAAAAAGAGAGAATTTTTCTCAAAGCAGTGTTTAAAAATTATTTTGGTTCCAAAAAATAACATTACAGCTGCTAGTTTTTAAGTTGCCCATTGCCTTGTTTGCAACAGGAAACCTCTTTCAGAAGAAGAATTTGAAAAAAAAAAGCTTTTTTAGAATGTAGTGCTACATTGTTTGCTGATTTTAAAGAAAAATGCTTGATTATAAAGCGTATAAATGAGTTTCCTGTAAGTCGCAATATTTATATATCGAGTAATATAATTGGAAATAAATATTTTTTTCGCGTAAATACACAACGCCTTAAATTATGCAGAAATGTATTCAATTGCATTAGATGAGATTAATAATATAAATGGTTATGCACAATTTGCAGTTTTTGGTTGGTATAAGTTTGGAAATGTAATGAAAGAAGAGTTAATGAAGCTAATAACGTTGAAAGGAAAGTGTACCAGTCTTGATATTTTTGCAGAATTTGATATTGCATTTAAAGAAAGGGATAACTTTATTCACACACACAGCATTTTATCAGCATTTTAGCAAAATATCTCACATTTCCTGATTGAATTTCATTGTATAATACACCAGCAATTTTATTTGCGAAGCATGGTTTAAAAGAATTTTCCATTGTACTGTCAGTTGTTATAAAAATAACTAACTTTATAAACTCAAGAGCTCTTTATAAAAGGCAATTTGTAAAATTCTTAGAGAAACTGAATGCCAATATTCAGGGATTTTGACATACAACAACGTGCTATGGCTTAGATTCGGTCAAGTCCTTCATCGCTTTACACCGTTATTAGAAGAAATTATGTTCTTTTTAATTGAAAAAGACAACAGTATCGATGGATTATCCAATATACATTAATCAACTGATTAAATGTTTCTATGAGACATCAATCAAAATTTTAATGAACTGAAAAAAACATGGATTAATTGTTTTAACAATGCTTCAAAATATTAAAATATTTATGACGAAACTTGACATCTTTACTAAGGATTTGGAAATAAAAATCATGAAATATTTTCTTTAATTGCAAAAACGTTTTCAAACAACAATAATTTTTGAAAACTCTGTTGACATTTAAGAAAATGCAATTAAAAATATGTCATGAATATGCTGGAAATACAACAAGATTTTAAAGAGAGATTCAATCAATTTAACAGTTTAGAAAATACATTTCACTTTATTTTATACCCATACAAAATAGAATTTGAAACAATGGAGTTAACCGAATTTATGTGGCTAGGTATCGATAATTTAGAAATGGAATTAGTTGAAGCAACGTAGTGTGGAAAACAAAATTTGAAGATTTGATTTCTGAAGTAGAAGGGAAAAGTGCGTGAAAATCTTGCAGATAATATTGAATCCACAGAAAAAATTGAAATTATTATATTATACGTATGGGATTTTTTACCAAATAACTTTATATCAATGAAAAACCTAGTTATCCTTAGTCAGAATACTTCTATGACTGTGAGGTACATTGCTACAACAGATGGAAAATCCAGTGTTTCTAGGATTATAAATCAGCAAAAGAATTTTGGGATAGTGTCTCCCAAATGAAAGAATAAATTTGGATGCAAACGCAAGACCATGCCTCGAACAAACAAGTTACAATGCATATTTACATAATATGTAGAGATCTACAGAGAAAATTATTAGCTACTGGTGTGAGTGTGGGTTCATAGACAGTTCGAGGAAGCCTTATTGAAGCTGGGAGGTTTGCAAGAAAACTAGTCGGTAAACAGTTTTTAACACCTGCAATGAAGAAAAACTTTTGGATTGGACCAGGAAATATCAATTACGGCAAAGATTGTAAGAAGGTTGTATTCAGCAACGAACGCATTTTTTGTTCAAGGGTTTCGACCAAGATTTGTCAGGTGAAGTGGTGGAGAACATCTTATTCAAACAGTTAAGCACCCTCAGAAACAGATGTTTTTGAGGTTATTTTAATTTTAGAGAACCTGGCAGCTTATTAGCAGCTGAAGGGATGATGAACTCTAAACAATACCTTTCTATAATAGAAAGTAAAATTGTTCATATGATGCAAACGTTCGCTGGTGGTGTTGGTGTCTTTCAACAAGATCTTGCTCCATGCCATTATTCTAAGCTAAAACGACGAATTTTTTTCAAAAACAGAAAATAACGGTTCTGCAATGGCCTAGTAATTCCCATGTTAATCCCATTGAAAATTTGTGGACCATTGTGAAGAGACGTGAGAGAGTAAAATTGACTTCCCAACAAAGAAAACAACGATTGAGAATGTTATAAAAGGTTGGCTTCGTGATGCGAGATGAAATATTTATGTTCTAATTTAGTGGAATTCATGCCAAACCGTGTACAGGATCTCATTAAAGCTAGAGGAGGACATATTTTGTATTAGATTGCTATACCATGCATGTAAGTCGAACTATACTAATTAAACAACATTTGTAAAAAATTTTGTGTTTGTCCCAATTAATTCTCACAGTACTCTACTGGAAAAAAACTAAGGTAAACCGTGTCATCCAAATTTAATTTTTTTAAAGAATACTTTTTAAAAATATTTTCCTCAAAAATAATTGTAATTTTGATGCAAAAAGCAAACAAACAAATGTATTAATAAATTGATAAATATCTATGGTGTGATTGAGATACATATTATGTATGGATAGTGCAATGCCTATAAATTATTATAACATCGAATCGAATAACGTCGCCAATTTGCTCGATCTGTCACCAATAAAGGAATACCATTCCTACGCTTATTCAAACGCACTAATTTTGCTAGAGCATGCTCGAAATTTACTCTTCTTTAAATGTTTGTACTTTTCTGGCACATGTCCAAGCACAATAACCTGGATCGAAGATAATATTATTTAAATTGGTTAATTCTTTTGTTTTATTCTTTTCTTATTCTGTTGCGAAAAATTATTAAAATTGGGAACGTATTTTTTTCGAAAGTGAACGCAGTGAAGTATTACTAAAAATAGGGTCTAATACGTATAGACCCGAAAGACTATGGAGCTTAGCGGAATAAGAAACGTAACGGAACTGCTTAGATCTTTCGTTTATTTCAAATGCACATGTTTTTTTAATGCAATACTTGATTCTTCTAAATCTATGCTATTTTTTTTTTGTATTCTGCTATAGCCTAAGGCGTGATTAAAATCGCGCCAAACATGCTATAGATGGAATGTAGATTTTATTCAAGATGGCCGTCTCGCAACTCGCGAAATATGAAAAATAAATATTACTAAAACGTGATGAAGCAACTGAGAACGGTAGAATTACAACAATTTAAAACGATTTAAAAGTGGAATAAAAAGAAATTCTCTTTATTTTCCAAGAAAAACGATTCAGAAAAGTGAAGAGGGAAATTGAATGTGACGAATTTCAGAATCATTGCAGTAAAAGAAATTAAAATAAGTGAAAGCAGTAAACAATTTAAAAAATAAATAAATCATTTGAGGATGAAAGAAGAATGAAATACTAAAAAAGCGACTTTTTATGGAAAGTGAAAAAAATTAGGAAATCATTTATTAAAAATAAAACTGCAGAAATTAGCTACTTACTAACATTAAAAAAAGAATTTTGCATGACATAGTTAGAATTCACCCTGCAATTTATTGCTTTTTTGAGAAAAAGTTGCTCAGCCTTTACCAGATTTATCACATTTCCCACTGGGCTAAATCAGTAAAATCTTAACTAAGGTACGAAAAAAGAAATTCAATCCCTTAAAAAATGAAATTGACCAAAAGAGCGAGGACTAGATTTTGATATATTACTATCTCGAATATGGCATGGGACCTTAAAAGCTTGTAGAATTGAAATGGCTTCTGATTGTACGGATTTAAATGTTTTGTTCCTGTTCAATTAGATAAAGTTAACGGCATATACAGCCTTCAATAGCTCAATTACTTTTATTTAAAAATATGTTGATAAAATAATAAAATATACCACTTCTGTGAGATACAACAAAAGCTTTTTTTTCTTTTAAAACTGTCTAAAAACAACTAAAAAGTTGAAACACACAAATACTAAACGATAGCGAATCGATTATATCACTAAGCTTTTCTGAGTAAAAACGGTAGAGAATCTGATGTTTTCATTATATTAATATAGCTTTACCTTGTCTTAGGAAACCGTCGTCGCTTTGGAAACTCACGTTTTTATTGTGTCCATTTACTTTTACCCCGTCTTTGGTGACCATCCTGAATTAGGATGTTGACTCAAAGCTTTACCGTTTCTTTGGAGATCTTCCTCATTTAGGATGCTGACTCATAGCTTTATCGTGTCTTTGGAGACCGTTCTCATTTAGGATGCTGACTCATAGCATTACCCTGTCTTTGGAAAACGCCTTCATTTAGGATGCTGACTCGTTGCATTACTCTGTCTTGGAAACTGTCCTCGCTTGTGAAGCTCACGTTTATACTGTAGCCGTGTACCTTTACCCTGTCTTTGGACACCATCTCATTCATTACGGATACTGACGCACAGCTTTATCCTGCATCAGAAAACCGTCCTTACTCAGGATACTGGCACATAGCTTTATTTTGTCTACAGACACCGTCTTCATTTAGAAAGCTGACATATTTATTGTATCTACAAATTATTACTCTGCTTTCGCCTGCCGTTTTCTCTTAAGAGAGAGAGAGAAGCTAACGTTTTTATTGCATTCAAATCGCTTTACTTTGTCTTGGAATATCGTTTGCGAATGAATTACTGAATTATTTTTTGTTCATTTTATTAATAAAAATATGCTCATATTATCTTTCAGTAAATAAATTGTTGGGATTCACCGCAGTAACCACGTTTGATAAAAAAATATCTTAGCTTTAATGTCTTATAATTATCCATTTTTTTAATTGTTAGTTTTAAACCACTTTCAAATAATAATTTACCCCAATTATTAAATCCTTTTTTATAACAAATATATATCTCACCAAAATATTATCGTTAGGAAATATCTGTAATAAAATTGCAACAGTAATTTTTCCCCTTCAATTATAAAAACAACTTAAGTATTTCCAAAAACAGACATGTTATTAATCCCAGTAAAAAATTCTTCATTTTTGACTCTTCCAAATAATTTGATAGAATATGGAATGTGACTGCATACAACTTTAACAGAGCTAGACTTTGTCAGTTTATAAAAAAAGGCAGGTATATATATATATATATATATATATATATATATATATACCTATAATATATATTTTTATAGTAAATTATTAAGTGATCATATTTTAAAGAATAATGCATTTCAAAAGTCGATTCACAGCAATAGAGAAGATGATAATCGTCTTTTGGCTTAAAACAAAAGATTAAATATTCATCTCAAAACTATTAAATACCCACGAATTTTTTTAACACCAAAATTCCACAAAAATCCAATAAAATTCCGTAGTATTACTAATGGGTATAATACATATATAACGAAGTCTGAAAAGATTTTACAATCCCTTCTTCAAAATACTATCGATAGCTTTCAACACACAGCAATAATTAAAAATAGCTTAGAGATTGTTAGAGTCACGAAGGATATGACAGTTTTTTCCATGCACGGCTTTGACTTCGAGGACCTTTTTAATTCTATTGATATAGATGATATGATTAGAGTTCTACATTTAATTTATGATAAATATGATTTGCATAATTCAATGAAAAAGGAAAAATTTGATATCCTGGTTAATCTTGTTTTACAAGAAAATTTCATAGCATTTGATCAAAATCTTTTTAAACAGATCAGAGGATTACCTCAGGGTGGTCCTGCCAGTAATAGTTTAGCTAACTTATATTTACATTTTTTTGAAATTGATCATATTTTTGATGAATCTTTCTTGATATACCATTATATAGATGATGTAATAATTTTTGGTAAAAATAATGAATTCAAACCAAATATTATGTTCTACCCTGACAATCTCAACCTTCTTAAAACTAATTTTAACTCTAATATGGTTGAATTCCTAGATTTAGACTTGCATCTTATTGACAATAGAGTAGTCTGTAACATTTATGACAAGAGAGATTCTTTTAGTTTCCATATAATTAAAATTCCTGTATGGAACAGCAATTTTCATCTATCAATTTACAGAAATATTGTTTTGAATTTTTTACTTAGGAATGATAACTTAACTACCAACAAAATAGATAAATTTAATAATATCAAGAAATTCTTCCAATGCTGCTTAGATCATGACTATCCTTTTAACTTCTTAAGAACATATATTCATCACAAATACATTAATCGTCTTGCTATTTCTGATTTCAAAACCACCATACAACAATAGGATTTCAAAGTCAGCATTTTAGTGGTTTTGCTGTGAAGATTTTATTTTAACACTCTTCACACAGTTTATTTTTTAAACACCCTTCTTAAAAATCCTATAATATGAAAAATTTCTACATTTTTAGCAACCAAACCAAATTTCTACATTTTGACAACCAACCAAGTTATAGCCTACCAAATTTGAATGTAATCTTTCTTGGCGTCTTCCTTACAAGCTGGTATAAAGGATGCGTTTAAGTGCAATTTAGATTTTTATCACAACATATAAAAGCTTTCCATCGGTTTCAAGAGTGTTGGATCTCCTGGAATAAGCTCTGTGAGCAGAAGTTTTAAAATCTTTTTGGAAGAATCCTTTTACTGGGCAATTCTTTTGATATTTTTCTGCTTAAACATTTTGGGAGAATTTTTTGCTTAATAGTAGTCGGTTGTTCTTTCATATTTCTATGAGATTTTTTATACTTTGGATTTTTTATACTTTGGATTTTTTTATACTTTGGATTTTTTATACTTTGGATTTTTTATACTTAGAATTTTTATACTTTAAATTTCTATTTATTTTATTTTGGTCTTTCCTACCGAGTTGCAAAGGGGGAAGGTTGGTGCCTTCAAACTAGTTTAACCCCACTTATTCGGTCCTAAGTCCGAAATTGCATTTTGACTCGCTAGGTTCTTATTTGAATTTCATTAGATTTGATCTTAATTTTTTTTTCCTGTTATGTTCTATATTTTATATAAATTTTTTTCCATATATATATATATATATATATATATATATATATATATGAAATAGCCGTGACCGTTGGAAGGTATTTCTTTATATGGGATTAATGAGGCAGTCCTGTGGTTAATTAAAACTGTTTTATTATACATCCTGAGCACATAAAGAAAGACAAGGGCGACACATACACACACGCAAACCAAGCTGCAGCCGGCTACATGTTGAGGCAGACAAGTACAGAAGCGAAAGAGAGTTGGTCCCCAGGAATCTCATTATTTATAGGTGGCTCAAATCACATGATCTGAGTGGGTAGCTAGATGTAGTTTAAAATATTCTCGTTAGGCAGATGGCTAATTTATTACTAAAACGTTGGTCCTGAAGGAATGGACCATAGGCAATTAAAAGTTTTTAAGAATAATTAATGGGTAGTATTACATTTATATATATATATATATATATTTATTTATTATGCCATGTATTTCTTTCATTTTATGTTACTATATATATATATATATATATATATATATATATATATATATATATGCGCGGAAAGAGTCCGAATAATATTATTAGCGATATATATGTATGTATATTAATAAATAATACTTCACAATATATATATAGAATGGAATTTTTTTTTACTCTTTGTTCATTCAAATACTCATTGCCATTTGCACCAAACACTTAAGAACTTTTAGCCCTACTGAATAATTTTAAATCGTCAAACCTCGCTTATTTTTACTCGTTAAACCAATTGAATTTTAAAGATGCTTAGTTCTAAAAATACTTAATTAAAAAAATTAAATTTAACTCTTATGCAAATGGGCATTAGTGACCCACGAGCTAGTAGTAAAAACAATATGAATTAAATTTGACCCACTTCTCAAAAAGGATCGCCATCCCTGCTCTATACCTGCTTTTAACCATGGCACTTATAATTGTGTTTTGCAGAATAATCGGTAGTTTTCGCAAAGCTTGTCCAAAAGTGCTAAATCTGTTTCTATGGTGTATAGGCGAATGATTTAATAATATTTGTTCAGTTAGATTTTTTTCTATTATTTGATCTTGATATTGGTTAAACTTGCGAGGTCCGTCGCCAATAGTTATCTTGCTAATTTAAAGTGTGTCATAAATCAAAATCGACTTAATAGGGGTTAAAAAAGATTTTTAGAGCATTTTGATTCGATGAACTGGTACTTATGTATTACCGCAACCTTATTGGCGACATTATTTAAAAGGAAGCACATGTGGTTGCCAATTCAGCACATACGACACATGCAATATCGGGGATGCAAACTTGGCGAGTTATCTTGAACATTGGCATTGTTGCGATAATACGTAAGAACCGATGGACTATTAAGTAATGATATAACTTGCTGGAGACCTCTGTTTTACCTTTAAGGTTTTCCACACGAGGAAAAAATATATATGTGTTGGAGGATCAGCATATCATCCACTTCAATTTCTTGTTGGACGAGAGAACAGTGCGGTAGAGAATGTGGTTCAGTTTGTTTTTTAATTTTTTAATTTGAAACTATACGAGTCTATACAGATTACCACAAGTGCAAGAAGGTGCTGTGTATTTTTCGGTTTATGTTAAAATAAACCGTTTTATCGGAATCGTCGGGATGATTTTTCGGATCTTTCATCTAGTCAAGAATAACCTCCTAAATATATATTTACTAAACTGATATGCAGTTACAGAATTAAATGAAATATTTTATCACTTAGAAAATTTTAATTCTTTATATTCTATTTTAGATTACAGTGAGAATAATCGTAGTGAATATGATCACGTTTTACCTATTGTAGTTTGTAAAAAGGCATTAATATTTCTGTTTCTTTTGAAAAAGAAAAAAAAAATTAATAGAAAGATTAAGCATAGTATCTATCTAATTTTTTATAAAATGTTCCCAAATCTTTTGAATTTTGCATTACTAAAAGAAAAAAGAAAGGTAAAATGTTGTTTACAAATAACTTGTTACCGATATATACTTTTGAAATAAAAACAAAATGTCTTCCCAGTCTAGAAGATGGACAAAGAATTGATTTTCCTTAAAGCGAATGCTAGATAAAAGACCAGCGGTCTATTCGATCATATTGCAAACCAGACTGTGACAGTTTTCGAAAGACCTTTTACCGTAATCATACACCTGTCAAATCCCTCTCCCCCATGTGGAAATAATCCATTTTGTTTTAAATTTGCCATCTAAATACCTGCAATTTGTTTCAAATATGTTCTGCGGAAACCCAAAATGACGAGTCTCAAGAAAGAGGGATGAATATATCTTTTATGACTGCCACTTATGAAGTGAAAGTTGATAATATCGATTTATTTTACCGTTTGTTAAAATACTTTTTGATGTAGACTCTTTTTTAAATAGTTTGTATATAGAAATTTGAAATAAAATTCAATGTAATGCTTCTTGAATCAATTGCATTTTTATTTGCGTTTTTAAAATAATGTAAAAAATTACCTTTTCCTTCTTTCATTTCTTAGTTAAAATTCCATAGTATTCAATTAGTCCAATTAATCATACATTCAATATGATGGTATCTCCAGAACGGTCATGTGGTGCCCAAAATCGCCTCAGGCAAACGAAACATTTAATTGCGGGAAAACTGCTTATTTGTTACTAATGACTTTGCCAGTTCCCGTCTATATGACAGTCTTCACGGGAACTAAAATATAATGATCTCATATCTCCCACTATTTTGGGAAAGGTAGATGTTTTTTACAATCTTAAGGTGCACTGGGTAATGAAGTTCCTCGCACGACCACTTTTGTTTCAAAATATTTTCTATGAACACAAGCTACATTTTTTCCCTGAGAATGACTTAGTGTTATATGACTTATTTGGTTTATAAAAATGTAAATGAAATGTGAATATAAAAAAGAAATCGGTTTATGCAATCTCTATTGGTTGAAGTTGAAAATTATGAAGTGAATTTTATGAAAAAATAATAATAGTTATTAATCCTGATAGCGAAATAAATTTCAGAAAAGCGATGGAGAGATGAACTGTTTGAGTTGAAGGAAAATTTTCATATGCCACCTTAAATCTCCATCAAGAAAGATATGAAGCCAAACGTGTATCACAAGGACACACTGCGCCTTGTTAAAAAGACACAAGCAAGAAAAAATTCAACATGGTGTGTCAATCATCAAACGACAATGAAACTACAAAAAAGTGTACAAAATATGAGATGTTTGCCTAAAAATATTATTCCTATAATGTTGGCGAAACGTGTATGTGATGTGAGTCCTTTATTAAAGTTATGCATATTTGAAACATATTACTTCAGTTGGATCCTTTTTCTCAAATTATGAAAGAAAACTTGAAAGAATTCTCAAAAGCAGGTAAGTATACTTTCTTTTAATTGAATATTTCGCTGAAATTGCGATTTTTATCGTGTGTGATAAAAATAATTATATATATATATACATATATAAAAAATAATTGGGTTAATTTCGTCACCCCGTGCTACCACTAACTGTAGTATCGAGTACGCACGTTCTTCAGGGTTCAATACTTCTTCAGACTTTTTAGTACAAAGATGTCTTTGTTCTCAACGAAACTCTCAAAACATGAATGAATGTAATTAAAATTTTTTAGGAATTCACAACGTATTGATTGACATTTTTAAGACGTAATATGAAATATATCTTGCTATCAAATAAATAAGCAATTATTCTTAGAATACAAATCTTCCTTTAATATTGCATTTATACCTATTGGTTTAGAGCAGAAATTTTAAATAAGGCTTTAAGAAAAAGAGAGAAAGATCATCTATGTTATTGAAAGATTCTTGTATTATTTCAACAAGAAAAACTCTTTAATCACTATATTGTGGCCATTGTCACTGAGTGTTCATGGTCACAAACTCACTATTGGCATTATCACTATTGGCATAGCTTTACGCTCTTATTGCATATGTTACAATTTGCACTGGAAACGTAGGTATAGCAAAATTTGCAGAACCCGCGATTTCGGTGGGTATGCATTTCTTATTTAGCTTTGTACCGCGTGTTGTTCCTGTTTATGTTTTCATTTATTTTCTTATGCTCATGTATTTTTATGATCTAATTCTTTATTTTAAAATAAAAATTCTTTTTAAAGTGTGTTTTTTTGTATATTTTTACTTTAAAATGTAGATTTAATCTGCAGATGAGAAATACGTAATATAAATAATACGCAATTTTTTAACCTATTTTAATAAAATAACTGCGCAGCGAAAGGGTTAAGGACCTGGTGTTATTGTGAAGACAATCTTTTTAGAAAGACTCATACACAATAAGCCTATCGAGGCTCACAGCCCTCACTTGAGCGCTGTATGATGGTTGGAGAGATTGGTGCCTACAAAGGTGTCGTGCTCAGCACTTGATGGTAGTTCAAAATTACGAGGTGTGCTTAAAATAGTATTCATGTGATTTCAAGATGCAATGTAAATAAACACTCAACATTACAAAATTATATTTGCTGCACAATTATTTTAAAAAAACACGTAATTATCTCACTTTTAATTTATATTCATTGATATGTATCCAACTGTGTTTTATGATTATGTGAGGAACATTTTTGTGAAAACAAAATAAACCGTATATTAATAAAAGAATTAGTATAAAATATCTTCTACGAAATTTCTACATTTCGGAAGTATTATTCAAATTAATTAAATTATTTTTGAACAAAAAAATATGACAAGTATGAATGTATTGGTAGAAATTGTGTTTTTCTTAACCTTTATAAAAAAACCCTTTTTTTTTTTTTACTGTAATATGACTACATGAGAGCTTTTTTGTGAAGTGCTTTAATCTTATTTTGCACTCTTTTTCAGGCAGGTCATAGTTCGTTCGAATCTCAACACACCGTCTATGAACCAAACTTTGAAATACTTGAGCCTGAATGATAATCTTTACCACTTTTTATTTAAAAAAATTATTTTACTAAGTAGTTTTAAAATACTCATTTACTTAACTCTGAGCAATTATCTTAGAAAAATTAATTAAAAGATAAAAGTATAAATTAATTAAGTTCAGCATACCATAATAAAATTTTGAAATTAAATTCCAGTAAATTGAAAAACATTTATAATTTTTTTTCACTTTTAATAGTATCCAAACTTTAAAAAATTAATAAATATTTTTTCATCATGGTTGACACTTTTAAAAACTCAATTATCATAATATAATATTAAAGATAAAAAAATAATTTATATTTCTTGCACAGCAAATAAAATTTCGTGTTTAATTTTAAATTAAAATAACATTCAAAATCGAAGAAGATTAATAATGTTACATTTTAAAAATATTTAAAGTACTAAAAAAAGTAATTTCTTTAATGTTCTCTGAAAACAAACACAAAATTTTTTAATTAATTTAAATTTAAAGTTACATTTCCCCTATAGAGATATAAATTTGTAAGTCTTCATCTAAATGTTACATTGTACAACCCAAGGAGGAAAAAAAATCATTCAATGAATTTTTATTTTACAAAAACATGATAATCATTTTTCTTAAAACATACTGTTTTTGGTTGGTTTTTCCCCCTTTGCGCCTTGAAAATGTGAGTGAATTACAGTTATTTGTATTTTTAAACAAAGTTATTATTTAGACCTTTATTTCTTTTTCCTTCTTTTAGTTTCTAATTCCGTTACGATTTCGGGAATTAGAGATTATTGTTTATTTTATGAAAGCCACACACACTACAATAGCATTCATGCTATTAGTCCACGTGCACTCAAATAATTTTCGACGATAGAACTAAAACTTATTAGTGCAGGGCACGCGACCAAATGTTAAGCGCCATTAGGCTGAACAGAGTTACACAGAGTACAAGGCAGTGGGTAGGCGATACCAATTGTGTAGCGGTGAAATCTCAAACAGTCATGCCCTGTCAAAAGTCTAAAACGAAATACAGCTGCTTTTCTAGGAGCCACATGAACCCAGGACGGTTTCTTGTTCAAGATTGTTCAATTCTTGTCCTTCGACAACTTCTCATCTTCTATTATAAAATTATACTTAAAACCCCCATATATACACTCAAGAGCTAAATTATTATGACCACCGTTCAATAAAGAGTTGGCCCACCTTTGGCGCGCAACACAGCTTCAACTCGCCTTGGCATGGATGCCACAAGTCCTTGGTAGATGGCCGGAGACAGATTGTACCAGATGTTTAAGCAACGGTCACGCAAATGCGAGATATTGCGAACTGGTGGTCTTTGAACTCTGAGCTGCCGTCCCATGACATCCCAAATGTGTTCTATCGGATTGAGACCCGGTGAGTCAGGTGGCCAGGACATTAACTGGAATTCAGTATCATGTTCCTGGAACCTCTCCAAAACAACTTTAGCCTTATGACACGAGGCGTTGTCCTGTTGGAACATTCCATTTCCAGCTGAAAAAACAGAGGCCATCTAAGGATGCAACTGGTCCGCAATGATGTTCAGATACGCTGTAGAATTCATTGGTGGTTTGCTATACCA